>BSQZ01000004.1:15899506-16089506 GCA_033239005.1 Lamellibrachia satsuma
TCATTGGTAGTTTCATGCAAGTGCTTGTGGGAATTTTGGTCCACAGAGTTAACTTTCTCCTAGATGACAACTGCCATTCAAAGCTAAAGCCCTGCCTGTCTGAAGTTATGAGGTTCGTGTCGCTAGTTATTTGCCTTCCCTGTCGTTTTTATTTATGACGGAGCCACAGCCATTAACGGTGAAAGCAACAACAATTTTAAATGGATAAAGGAAGTCCTCTGAATTTTACAAAATTTGTATGAATCGAGACGAGGGATACCGCCTCAGTCGTGATGTGGGACATACTGTGTGCACCACTACCTGGCGAGCAGAATAATACACGAAGTCCCAGCATTCAGTTTCCCGAAGAAAGCAACCAATAGTTGGTGTTGTTGAAACGTGGAAATTAGATAAATAATTGTTTTGTAAGAACGTGTAATTCATTACATTTTTATGATAAGTTGATAAATCATTTTCATGGGATAATTTGAAGGAGCTGAATTTATTTTGTTGTAACCGCAACTCACATTTGGCATAACCTTTTGTTCAAACACGTAGGAGTAATGGTTAGCAAAGGTGATTTTTGGAACCTGACCTTTGGAGACATCCTCCAATATCACAGAAAAATATTTTTCAATATTTGATTAATAATTATAACGCTCACGTTTGATTTGGAGAATTGTTTCTCATATTTGTTGATTATTAATTCACATACAAGTTTGATTTTAAATGCTACACCCAATTAATGTAAAATTATTTTACATTGACATAACTGTTAACTGGAAAGAGCTATGGCCCTGTTCAAAATAACAATCATAGTCAAGCAATATTGGTTGCTAGCCTATAAATTAAACCCACTTAGCAGAGTAATTGGTGAATCTACGGGGCAGGTACACTTGGTCAACACCGTCATGCTGTCGACGAAGCTCGCAAAACTATGTTTAACAAGACTTGACAAGATTGAACAAGATGCAACGTTCCAGTTGGCAGGTTGACAAGGAAGCCGTTTGCTTATCCAGCATTTTAATCTATGTGTAACCTACCCTCTTGAGACATGTGTCAACCTTGTTTTTAAACATTTACACAAACTGTAGATAATGTGTTCCTTTCATTTATTGTTCTCTGAGAGAACGAGTACTTCCTGATATCTAAAGTTATCAACTTCAATTTGTTCTGCTCTTAGCCTCCTTATCTTTCCGGTAGTTATACTACATTCTTTTCATATCTAAGGTCTCTCTGTTCTGGAATCATCTTAGTTGCTCTCCTCTGTATTCGTTCAAGCGTACCTATATCCTTCTTCTGATATGATATCCAAGCTTATATACGGTATTCTAAATGAGGTCTAACAATTGCTTTATATAAAGGTATAATTAGCTCTTTTTCCTTATATGCTATATTTTTCCTAATCAACCCGAGAATTTGATGTTATAGTTCTCCATCCTGTTATAGTTCTCCACATGGTCTAGAATTTTAACGTCCTTCGTAGAATACTGATGGCCTGTGTTCAATTTGTGTTCACTTATAGCCGATAGGGGTTGGCGACAAGATAGGTGTTCTTTAATTCTTGTATCAAGTGTTCTGGCTGTTTCTCCTATATAGTGTTGGTCACATTCTGGGCATTGTATATTATATACTACCCTATACTTTGCTGCGTTTGCTGTTCTGTCTTTTGGGTGTACCAACAGTGACCTCAGGGCGTTGATATGTTTGTGGTAAACTGGGATGTCACAGGACTTGAAAATTCTCGCTACTTGTTCTGATAGTACTAATGTAGGGCAGCCCTATGGCATGTTGTCTTCTGCTGGTTTCTGTGGTGGTGTTCTCCTTCTTTCTCATTGGTTGCGTGGTGTTAAACATCCAAGTTTTGTAACCGTTTGCTTTCAGCACTTTCTTGCTATGATCCATCTCTATGTTCTTGTCCTCTTCTTCTGTTACCAGGTTTTCTGCCCTTTGGAGGAGTGTCCTGACCACTGATCGTTTGTGTTCTAAATGGTGATTAGAATCACAGTTCAAATATTGGTCAGTGTGGGTTGCTTTCCGATATATCTTAACGTTGGTTGATCCGTCATCTTTCAGGCATATTCATGTGTCTAGAAAGGCTAACGTATTGTCCTGTTCTGGTTCAACCGTGAACTTAATGTTCTCGTCCACTGAATTCAGATGGTGTGTGAAATGGTCTACTTCGCTCTCTTGTAACACTCTGAATGTGTTATCTACATATCTCAACCAGATGTCTGGAGGATGAGGTGCTTCTCTGATGGCCCTTTCTTCAAAATGTTCCATATATAGGTTTGCCACAATCGGAGAAACTGGTGAACCCATGGCTGCTCCCTTCTGTTTGTAGAACACTCCATCATAAATGAAATATGTGGTGTTCAGACATATTTCTATCAGTGTGGTTATCTGGTTTACTGATAGTTCACATCTGTCTTTCAGTGTTGTATCCTGGTTTAGTCGATCCTTAATCACTGATACCGCTTCTGTCACAGGGATATTAGTGAAAAGGGCTGTCACATCAAAGGACACCATTTTCTCCTTGTTTTGTAAATGTTGTTTATGACCATCAGTTTTAACCTCTCAACACTTTTGCGTCTTCAGAAAATTTCAGTACGTTGCTTGTTATATCATCGTCCAAGTCATTGATATATTTCAAGAATAATAAAGTTCCTAATACTAATCCTGGTGGTACCCCACTCAAAAACTGATTTCCTGTTTGAAACCTCCCCATCTACCCACTACAACACGCTGTCTTCTGTTAGTCCGCCATTCTTCTATCCAGCCGATTATGCCATCTCCGATACCATGGGCTTTTAATTTAAGTAATAGTCTTGGATGTGGCACTTTGTGGAAAGCTTTATTAAAATCTAAGTATATAATATCTCCTGGTGATCCTTCATCTATCCACTTGGTGATTTCTTCAAAAAAACAACATTTGTTTAACGCTTTTAGGAATCCTTGTTGATATGGATTTAATAATTTATCCCTAACAAGGAAGTCCACCATATGGTATTTAATTAACATTCTAATAATTTATGAATCACTGATGTTAAATTCACTGGTCTGTAATTCTCTGACTTATTTCTAAAATCCTTTTTAAATAATGGTTTCCATTAGTAGCTTTGGCAAAATTCCATCCACTCCAGGTAATTTATTATCTTTCACTTCCTATATTTTCCTAAGTACCATTTCTGGAGTTACTTAAATTAGCACCTGGAATAGGTAATGAACTAATATCCTGTCTGGTAGACACTGAACTGAAGTATCCAATTAAGTCATTAAAAAACCTTTATATTGCCAACACTGCATAAACCATCCACATAGTTTGCCTGTAAGCTATTTGTGTAATAGCTTCTTTGGACAAATGTTTCTAGAACGCTTTCCTTGTTTTTTTAACAACTTGTTCAATGATACTGTCAGTTTCATATTTTAGAATGTTCCAACATTCAGTTACTTATTCATCTGCGTGTTATTCCAATCTAGCTTTGCTTAGTATTTTCCCATATCATATATATATATATATATATATATATATATATATATATATATATATATATATATGCATGAGCCAAAAAATATATATATATATAACTATATCTAATGTATTAGCTATAGTTTTGACAGTCTTCACAAAATGAATTTGTGGGCAATATCAAAATACATGAACCATTGGGTAACAGTGATCATGATCGAATACATTTAGACATCAAAGTAAAATCAGAAAGTAAAAAGAAAATGGAACACAGGATAAACTTCCACAAAGGTAAATATATATATATATATATATATATATATATATATATATATGCCTCCACACACGACACAGGAACTTGGATGTAAATTATAGGTACTAGGTACTACCATAAAAGAAATATATATATATATATATATATATATATATATATATATATATATATATTTACCTTTGTGGAAGTTTATCCTGTGTTCCATTTTCTTTTTACTTTCTGATTTTACTTTGATGTCTAAATGTATTCGATCATGATCACTGTTACCCAATGGTTCATGTATTTTGAAATTGCCCACAAATTCATTTTGTGAAGACTGTCAAAACTATAGCTAATACATTAGATATAGTTATATATATATATTTTTTGGCTGATGCAATCTTAGTAGATAAGACATAGTTAGCAAGCATATTATTGTCAATATTAAATTAAATCCTAAATAATCCAGCCTAAAGTGTTCTTTAGAACACAAAAACAGACTTATTCCAGGCTAACGTAGCAATCAAATTAAAACAAAATTTTGTGATGGCACCATGCAAACAGCAGTTAAAGGCTCCTAGGCATTTATATGCGGCAGTTGCAGCAACTGGGTGGACTTCGTCAAGTCCGAGTGTGAGAAGTCCTGGGCTTCAGCTTCGGCGGATAGTTTTAGTTTTGAGTGTAGGGGATGTGCGAAGATAACGGAACTAGAGGTGTTGTTGGAACAGCTGATGCAGATTGTTGTGGCAATGGTGGGAAGAGAAGAGGTGGATTTTGCCAGTGGTTCCAGTGGGGGGACAGTGGATGATAAAGTGGGGGAAGATGATGGGAGAGAGGCTAGGGAGAGCTCACTTCAGCCTGGGAAGAGGCTGAGAGGAGGTAAAGTGACATGTCATAAGGAAACGGGATAAAAGGAGACGGGAAGGAAGGAAACGGAAGCGAGGGAAATGGTAGTGAGGGAGATGGGAGTGAAGGAGACTGTAGGAAGGAGACGAGAGTGAAAGCGAATGGAGCGTGGGAGACAGGAGGGAAGGCGAAAGGAATGAAGGTGTCAGGATTGAAGGCGACAGGAGTACAAGATAGCAGTAGACATGAGGGAAAGGTGACAGGTTGATGGGTGAGAGGGAGATGGATAACACTCTGCCAGGTGACAAGGCTGTAGGACAGAATGTGACGGAAGGGATCCGATGGAAGAGCTGTTCTGAGGTAGTGATAGAGGGGTGAGAAGGAGAGCGAGGGTGTTTGTGTTGGACTGGATCGTTAGGAAGACCGACGGAATGATGTTGTAGTTTGCATGCCTGGGTCCAAAATAGAGGCAATAACTGAGAGGGTAGAAAACATCATGGGTTCGGGCAAGGGTGGATCTGTTTTAGTACACGTAGGGACAAATAACGTAGAGGGAGGTTACAACTGTCATAGTTAGAAAATACAGGCAGTTAGTCAGAACAGTAAAGCAGACGCGGGTTAAGCAGAAAATACTGTTAAACTTTTGATCCCAAAATTTTGTGGAATGGAATGCGAAAGGTATGTTAAATAAATTGACTATGCTTTGTTCAGTGGGAGTTAACTGCCATTAAAAGCTAAGCAGCCCTGCCTGTCTGAAGCTACGGGGTTCGTGTCGCTAGTTATTTGCCTTCCCTGTCATTTTTAATAATGACGGAGCCACAGCCATTGACGATGAAAGCATCAACAATGTTAGATGGATGGAGGTCCTCTGAATGTGTACACATTTTCTTTTATTGAACCGAGGGATGCCGGCTCAGTCGTGATGTGGTATATACTGCATGCCCCACTACCTGGCGAGCAGAATAATACACGAAGTTCCAGCATTCAGTTTCCCGAAGTATGCAACCAATAGTCGGTGGTCGGTGTTGATGAAACGTGGAAATTAGATAACTAGTTGTTTTGTAAGAAGGTGTAATTCATTACATTTTTATGATAAGTTGACAAATCAGTTTCATGGGATAATTTGAAGGAGCTGAATCTACTTTGCTATAATCGCAGCTCATATTTGCCATATCCTTTCATTCAAACACATAGGATTAATAATTAGCAAAGGTATTTTTTTTTAATCTGACCTTTGGAAACATCCTCCAATACCACAGAAAAACATTTGTCAATATTTGATCAATAATTATAAAGCTCACATTGGATTTGGCGATGGCTGCTCTGGTCAGTCGCTTTCTCATATTTGTTGATTACTAATTAACATACAAGTTTGATTTTAAAGGCCACACCCAATAAATATAAGAACATTTTACATTGACATAATTTTTAATTACAGACAGCCAGTTCAACAGGACAATCATGATCAAGCAGTATTGATTGCTAGCCTATAAATTGAACCCTCTTAGCAGTTGAATGATGAATCTGTGGGGCAGGTACACATGGTCAACACCATGATGCAGTCGATGAAGCCGTAGAAACTATGTTTAACAAGACTTGACAAGATTTAACAAGATTGCGAAGGCCAAATTGGCAAGTTGACAAGAAAGCCATTTGTTTATCGAATCGGAATCGGAAGTGTTTATTTGACCCACAGATTAAACAGTACAGTTGTCACACAGTGAAAATCTACAGCTCAAATAACGTGATAATAAATAACAAGTATTACATGTATTGTAAACTAAAATGTGAACATCTACAGCTCAAGTAACATGTATGAATAAATAACAAGTAATACATGTATTTTAAACTAAAATGTACAACACAAATATAATAAAACTGAAGTATAATGATATCACAATAGCCTAAACATGGACTATCAGTTTGCTATAGATAAACTTAAAAGGGGTCAGGGAGACTGCCACTAAGACCATTGTTGGTCACTCTCGTGGCAGCCACCCCAGTATTATAATTTTCGACAAAGTTCATTTAATTTACTTAAACACTTTATCGAAAAATAATAACACAAGTGTATAAGTTCCAAAATAGGTTTGACAAATAATTCAGTTATTTTATCATTAAATTATGACAAAATCTCAAAGGGTAAATAAATTTACTTAATTTTTAATCTGGCAGATATATACGTTTACATCTGACATACTAATTACAGTACAGTTTATACGTAAATTAATTAATAGAAGTAATGAAATATGAAAGCGCTTATGATTTAATTATTAAGTCCATCCACAAATGTAACAATTTGGCATAGGGCACTGTTCTCTGTAGTTTTGTAGAAAGCATATCTTTGCATACCTAGTAAATCCGTGTAAGCTTTGTGTTAACATTTTTTTCCTTATGTGATTCGAAGTATTGTTTATTAGTAATGGAATATCATACCAAATGCATCGTTTGGCAAAATCATGTTTTTCCCTATTTGTGTGGACATTTTCATGTATTTGTGTTTTAGTGTTGTGAACATTTCAATTTAGAAAAAAATGTAAGTTTTGTAAATATACTGGTAATTTCATGTGCACATATTTATAATAAAATTGTAATTCCTGTAATTGTAACATATCTGTTACATTAAGAATTTTTTATTTCTTAAACAGTTACTCAGTATGTGAATTATATTTACTTAAACATATTATTCTAATTGTTTTTTTTCTGTAGTTTGATAATTCTGTTACATTTAAAACCCCATATCATTAGGCCATAATTTGTATATGGTAACATTAATGAGTTATACAAAGTGATTTTATATTTAATGGCAAAAAGCATTTTAATTTATTTAATATACCTATAATTTTTGAACATTTGATAGAAATATTTTTTATATGACTGTCCCAGCTTAAAGTTTCTTGTAATGTCACACCTAAAAGATTACAGTTTTGGACTCTTTCGATTCTAGTTTCATCTATCTTGAGTAGGAAAGGAATACATTTTTATTTCTTAATTTGTGTATTATGTACTGGATTTCTTTATATCTAAAGACAGTTTATTAATTTTCAGCCATTCGTTAACTTTATTTAATTTTGTGTTTAAATGTTGTTCGATATCTTTAGTAAAAAAAATTAAAGATTGGATTGTAGTAAATAGAGTTGTATCGTCTGCATACATTACATATTTAAATGTCTTGCTTGACTTTGGTAAATCGTTTATGTATATTACAAAAAGAAGTGGGCCTATTATGGAGCCTTGTGGCATACCTGTAATAATAGGCAGAGTTTCAGAAATGCTATCGTCGTATGTAACATATTGTTTTCTGTTTTTCAAGTAGCTTTCCATTAGTTCTAGAGCAATATCGCATATTCCATACATGTGTAATTTGGTTAATAAAATGTTGTGGTCTAAGGTGTCAAATGCTTTTAATATATCTAAAAATATATTAATAGGTGTTTCATTTGAATCCAGTGCGGTTATAGTTCTGTCAATAACTTCCATGATGACATATTCAGTTGAGTGACCAGATTTGAAGCCGTATTGGTTATCATTGAAAAGTGAATATTCTGTAAAAAATTAATATATCTGATCATGCATAACGTTTTCAACAACTTTAGTTATTACAGGTAATAGTGATATTGGTCTGTAGTTACAGAACAGTGTTTCTTCATAATTTTTAAATATAGGAATGATTCATCCTGTCTGGTAAGATTCCATTATTAAATATTTGATTAAGAAGTAAAGTTAAGAGTTTAATTAATATGAGTTTTAAATATTTTAATTGTTTCAATGTAATACCATCATGACCACTGCTGGTGTTTGCTGGAAATTTGTCAGTTATTTTGATTAATGACTCTTCATTTATTTCTTGGAATTGAAAATACAGTTCAGAGTTCAAGGTGTTGTCCTATAATCAATAATGAGTTTTTGTGTTTATATTTGTTAAATGTGACTAATTTATATGGCATATGTTTAACATTTGCAGTTTCAAGTACATCCATGAGTATGTTGTAATTATTATTTGCATCAGACAAAGGATGTTGATCTAATTTCTCCATAATATTTGAATTAATTATTTCATTTTCAAAATTTGACATAGCTTTTTATTTTGTAAATGTATTTTGACTAATTTATGGGGCCATTTTTTTTAGCTGGAACAGTTTAGATAAATGAAAAATATAGCTGGTGGTCTTTTTTGATTGTTTGATTAAAATGCCTACTGTTGATTGTAGCATAATTTGGCTTAGTTTACAAAATAAATTGTCAATTAATGTGCCATTTAGGTCAGAAAATCTGGTTGGGAATGTTATTTTAGGAAAGATGCTAAATCCTATTAAGGTGTCATAAAACTCACTAGGATATTCATTATCATTAATTTTAAGCAAATTTATATTGAAATCTCCAGCAATAATAACTTCCGAATTTTTGTAATCAAGTTGTGATAATAATAATAATAATAATGAAAATTCTTCAATAAATTGTTTGTAGTTAACGTTTAGGTCTCGAGGTGGTCTGTATATATTACCAACTATCACAGGTTTTTGAGACCACCCCCAGTAATCTCAATTAGCTGTCCTTCCCAGGTTTCATTTTTAATACGTTGTGATGCTTTATAATCATATCTAGTATGAACATACAAAATCAAGCCTCCCTTGGTGCTACTATTTTTACCCAAGGAAATACAAGTATAGTCTTCTAACTGGATGTGAGATAGATAATCTTATTCGGTTAACCAACTTTCTTGAAAACATATAATGCTAACTTGTCTCTGTTTTTCTGACTGATTTCTAAAATTCTTCTTAAATTATGGTTTCCATTAGTAGTTTTGGCAGAATTCCATCCACTCCAGGTGATTTATTATCCTTTATTTTCCTGTGTACCATTTCTGGAGTTACTGAAGTTAACAACTGGAACTAGTAATGAACTAATATCCTTTCTGGTAGACACTGAACTGAAGCATCCAATTAAGTCTTCCACCATTAAAAAACTGTGATATTAAATTGGTATCGCTGTCTTCTGGTGGCCCAACCTTGTCGCGTGCGTTTTGTTTACTCCTGACATATGCATGAAACTCTTGCTGTCATTTTTCATGTTATATGATAATTGATCCTCATAGCTTTAGATCTTCTCATTTCAATCGTAACTGCATTAAGTGCCTCTGTATTTTGTGTAGTCGTCATCCTTTCTGGTATGCCTATACACCACATAGTTTGCTTGTGCACGATTTAAAAAATATGTTTCTTTCTGGACCGCTTTCCTTGTTTTATCAAGGGAACAAATTGTCCAATGATACTCTCAGTTTCACATGTTAGAATGTTTAAACATTCATTCTTATTCCTCAGCATGTTATTCTAATCTAGCTTTGCAAAGTATTTTCTCATATCTTTTTATTGACCTTTGTGGAAGTTTCTCCTATGTTTTTTTATCTTTACTGTCTGATTTTACTTTGATATCAACATGTAGATGATTATTATCATTGTTACCCAATGGTTCATGTATTTTGAAATTGCTCACAAATTAATTTTGTGAAGACAAAACTATATCTAATACATTCTCTCCCCTATTTGGTTCTAGCCCGTGTTGAGTAAGGAAGCTATCCTGAATTAAAAATAGAAACTGTTGGTCCTCATCCGCTGTACTTGCTAGAGATTTCCATTGTATGTGTCCGTGGTTAAAATCTCCCATTATTATACATTCCCCATTACTCACTTCCTTTATAGCGTTTTGTTATTTTGTGTTATCTTCTTCGTTTAAGTAAACTAATCCAAAAGTTAATTTTGAATTTTAACTGTGTTGCACCAACAGCTTCATCACAATCTGCTTCCCTTTCTGATTTTTGTTAAGCTTGAATAGATTCTGTAATACATAAAATAACTCCCCCTTCCTGTCTTCCTGTTCGATCTCTCCTAAACATTACGTATCCTGTCAGTCATAATTCAGCATCTGTTATGTCTATGTTGGCCCATAAGTCGGTTATACAAAATATATGAGTGTCTTATTCCATAATGTTTACTTCGTTTTTCTTATTTACTATGCTCGTTGCATTTAGACACATCCATTTGACTTTCAGATATGTTTTCCGGACATTTTGTTACTAGTTTTTTGTGTACTAGTGGCCTCTTTTTCAGTTTGAAGCATATCCAGGTAAAACCCCTGCGCTTCTTGTTTAAACAATGTTTGCAGCCAAAAGTATTTTTGATGCTGTCCCTGCCACTGTTAGCTGCTCCTGAGAGTTCATCTGCAAACATTGCTGAACCCTTTTCAATTAGATGAAGCCCGTCCCTCATGAATATGTCAACCCTCCCAACAAAACAAATTCATAAATCCAACTTCCTCTTCCCTACATAGCTGCTGAACTAGCGTGTTAATTGCCATACTCTGGCAATTTCTATATCCCTGACCCCTGCTTCCCATTACTTTTAAAATCCCAGACAGAATTATCTGCTCAAAACGCATCTGATTTAGTGTTCTGGCTAATTGCCTGTATTTCTTAATTAAGGCAGTTGTGCCCTCCCTCTGTACGTCATTACTCCCTATGTGTACTAAACAGATCCTCACTTGCCAGGACTAATTATTTTCTCTACCCTACACAGAAATATAACTGGACATTGTGATTATGATACTTGCCTTACTTGGTAGACTGGATATGTTCATGACATGTTTAGGTGGTATGCACGCTAATCCAGACAACAAGTCATATGCTAGAAGACTCAGAGTTTACAAAGTAACATTCCAAGTGGTGTAGGGTACAATCGTTTCATATAAGGGCATTAGTTTAAAAACAACTTAAAAAGTGGGACATTTTAACCCCATAGTTCCTCTCATTTGTCCCCCCCCATTCTGCCTGTTCACTGTAGTGCCCCTATTTTTATACGAATGTGTGTGAATATCCATGGGAGACATGGTCCTGAAACACTGAATAGTCAAAAAGGCATAATTTCCACGAGTGTTTACAGTGCACCTTCAGTAATATGTTTTGTTGGACCAGATAATCAGACCACATTGTAAACGAGGTAAACTATAGAGTTCCATGGTCAACCGTGTTGATTGCGGGAAGTCATGATCGTCCAGCACAGTGAAGTCATACTTTATTTAAAACATTAAACAGTACTATTAAATTAATTGTTCACATTGTTAAACGCATACTCACCAAGTTTGATATACAGTCTGAAATCCGTTTGCTTAGTTTTATTTCAGTCTAAATATAATAAACATTATTTACATCAGACCCACCAACGAATAAGCTGTATTTCTTTGATGTTTTAAAAAATAAACACCGATCGCCATAAAATATTGCACAGCATGGATTTTCATAAAAATGTGTCTCATGTTATTTATGAACATGCTTTCTGTTTTGTTGGTCGCAATTTATGGGACAATAAATGCTATTCGGAATCAGTGATGTACCGTGTTTTAACTGAATCCAATATATAATGAGGCTATTATAAAGCAGGTGCAATATAATATATAATATAAATGTTTTATTTCACGCTCATATATATATATATATATATATATATATATATATATATATATACATACAATACAAGAAAAAAAGCATAACTATACACACATGTTGAATATTAAAGGTACATGTAGCGAGAATAAAATATATATATATATAAATATAAATACATGTGCTGTAAAGTATATGTAAAATAAGTTAGAATATATATATATATATATATATATATATATATATATATATATATACATACATACATACATATATATAATACACATTATTAATTAAAAACACACAATTGATCAATCCAATGTTTAATCATTGGACTACGATAATAAGTCAAAGTATGAAAATAATAGTGGATTATCGCATTCTAACCGGCATAAAAGGCTAAATGTTTACGAGTGAATGCGTTTGTTAAAGGATTTTACATAATTAGTAGCAAACACATGACTTGCACTACAGCAGGGTGACAAGTTGTATAAAACTCTAAAACTGTTATTATAAGCAACAGTAATACCTTTCAGACTTCAGTTGTTTTAATGGTACTGTTGCATAAGTTAAATGTTCTGGCTAAAACATTTGGCTGCGCATAAATACATCTTTTCTGTGTGGCAATATCATCATCATCAGTAAGGTTATTGTTTATAATATGGCCAAGGTATTTACATTTCTCAGTGTGAGGTAGTGTATGGTTATTTATAACAACAGGTGTTATCACTAACCATACAGATAGATTTGTTGGCATTGTATGTTATATCAAACATATTGTCGTACTCGGCACAACAATCAGTGGGTGTTCTCAACCCAGCAACACTAGGTGAAAAAACACAAATATCATCGGCATACATCATATGGTTCATTATGGTGCCTGCATAAAGACAACCAATTTGTAGTGTATTCAAATTTACACTGAAGTCATTCATGTAAACATTAAAAAGATGTGGAGAAAGGATTCCACCCTGCTTAACACCGTTTGAAACGGTAAACAAATTCAGCGAAGCTATGACACCATATGTTAGTGAATTTCTGAGTGCTGTACCAGTAATAGAGAATGCACACAATAAAAGGACAGCCCCGATCAATTAGTTTGGTGAATAGTTTAGAGGCATCCAACATAGTGACATGCATAGATGAACCATTCACTATGTAGTGTCGAAATGTATGAATTAATATGCTGCTATATAACAGTGACATGAGAACGTGAATTTTTTCATTCGCATATTTAAAATGTTCGTTACTTACACTATCATAACCCGGGGCTTTGCTTTTTGCCGGCATCGCATGTATTATATCTTGAATTTCCTTAACATTAACAATCATTTGAACATTAAAATGTACATTGCTACAATACTCATTTATCTTCTTGATGTTGGTTGGAGAGCCAGGTATAGAGTTAAGACGTGTTATTAGCCTTAGTAGGGATTGCCTCGGCAGCGTCCTAGAATGATTTTATAATTTCGTTGTTAAGTTTGCATAGCAAAGTGCGATGGGCTTTATCATTACAATTAGGGTTAGTACAGCTTAAACTTCATGAGGTATATCAATAGCAGATAAAAGCAAACCAGTATATGATAGTTATGGAGATCCTGGGGGAGGCAGTATTCCACACAGGTCATGGTGGTTGAATTTGCTCCTGCATGGGGGCCTCTGAAGAAGGTAATAACTTGGCAGATATAGTAAAGCATATAGGTAAATGGTCGGAAGAGACACAGTCATATTTAACTTCTATATCAGAGATTGATGAGTGACTGGAGTGGGTGGTGAGCACGTGGTCGAGCCAGCTCCTTGAGCCGTGCGCATCACTAACATAAGTAAAAGCATCAGAGGGGAGAAACAGTGTGTCACTTGGAATAAGGTGACAGTCGTTTATAAAAGCATTGAAATATGGAGTAAAAAGACTGGGCTTCTTAATATCCACATTAAAATTTCCAATGAAGAATATATTGATTGATTCAAATGAATCGCTTATGGCCTGGATTTTGCCTAAAATATCTTGATATGCATCAGCATTGTCATCAGTCTGATATGGTAGGTAGACATTAAGAAGAAGAATAGTGGCATTACAGCTAGCAATTTTTAGACCCAGTAGTCTCTTCTCGTCAACATAAATCAACAGTTCAATAAATGGGTCGAGTGAACGCCTCCATAAAAAGCAGAGCCCAACATGAGGACGTCCACTCAAACCATCACCATAATCAATGGAACTAATTCCTCTGGCGTTAAAGTCAGAGTGAACAGAATTAAGAAGAGAAAGGCTCTGTTTAGAGAGCCAGTGTTCCTGCACAGCAAGTATATCTAAAGAGTTTAAAATGTCAACCACATCAAAAGCACTGTTCCGTATGCTTCTGGAGTTAAAGGAAGCAATACGGAGGGGAAAGTCTATAAGTGGGTTGAATCTGTTGGTGTGTGTTTCCTAGGTGGGAAATACTGTCCAATCTTTGTTCTAGCAGGCCAGAGATCAGCGTCATAAAGCGAGTTAGGGTTGCCAATGTCAACACACAGCTTGAAGGAAGAATACGAGTTGTGTCGAGTTGGTAATCTCGGTTTAACAATGTTGCGAGACTTTTTGGAAATGATTGTTGTCCACAATGGCAAAGTAGTGCTACCAGTGATAGAGGTAGAAGTGGTAGTAGTTGATGGAGTAGCTGTTGAGTTCGTTGAAATAGTAGATGTCGGGGTCGACACATCGGATCGTGACGAAGTAGTTGCAGAGGTCGACACAGCGGATCGCGAAGAAGCAGTTGCAGGGGTCGACACAGCGGACCATGATGAAGTAGTTGCGGAGGTCGACACAGCGGATCGTGAAGAAGTAGTTGCAGAGGTCGACACAGCGGATCATGAAGAAGTAGTTGCAGAGGTCGACACAGCGGACCGTGAAGAAGCAGTTGCAGAGGTCGACACAGCGGACCATGATCAAGTAGTTGCAGAGGTCGACACAGCGGATCGTTAAGAAGTAGTCGCAGAGGTCGACACAGCGGATCGTGAAGAAGTAGTTGCAGAGGTCGACACAGCGAATCATGAAGAAGTAGTTGCAGAGGTCGACACAGCGGACCGTGAAGAAGCAGTTGCAGAGGTCGACACAGCGGACCATGATGAAGTAGTTGCAGAGGTCGACACAGCGGATCGTTAAGAAGTAGTTGCAGAGGTCGACACAGCGGATCATGAAGAAGTAGTAGCCATGTTCGACACAGCAGATCGTGAAGAAGTAGTAGACGGAGCAGTTGTCTTGGGAGCAGATCGAACTCTTGAAGAAGTACACATGGCAGATCTCGGAGATATCTCGCGTATGGCAGGTGTTGGGGAAGATGTAGAAACTGAAGTCGTTGCAGCTGGCGTCACGTTCAGTGAAGAAAGTACAGGTAGCAGTGATGACACGAGAGTGGAGATTTGCGTAGAAAGTTCAGACACTGAATCGACAAGAATTTGATGAGATAGTTCATGTCGGCGTGATTAAAATCGATTATCGGCAGTTTGCCAAGATCTCGGTCGTCATAGATCGGTATTGCGTCTGGGTCAACTTCGTTGAAGACTTCCGAAAGTCGTCAACGTTGTGTGTGGCTCTATCGGCCCCTTGTCGTTTAACCCGACGATGGTAGAAATATGGGTATATAAAGTGTCTTTGGCACTTAAGATGTCATCATCGTTAAAGTTGTCCAATATAATGCGGTAATGTAAATGTTTGTTAAAACAAAAGTTCATTGATGGCGTACGACAACATCGTCGGTTGCCATAGCAGCGGGCGATAATGTAGTCGAGCAGTCACAGTGTAGAAGTCAATAAAAATGTTTGATGCCAACAGAGACCAATAGACACACAGACGAATAGCTAAACAGTACTTCTTGAAATCTTGAATGAACGTGTAGAGTGTGGATTATGATGGCTCTCAAGCAGATATTCTCACCGAGTCGGTTGACAACCAATTAGCCATACGCACCCAGCTAGATGTTATATCCAACCAACTGTATAATTTTCATTGCATTTTGTAACACCTGGGAACACTCTTTCTGTGATTAAGCTGTGAATAAGTGTGACCATCCAGGCAGAAATTATTTCTATTGTTACACCTGTAGCTCAGGTAAGAAGCCGGAGGCTGGAGCGCCAAGATATTTGTGTATCACGTGACTCTTGAATACGTGTATTGGAAGAGAGGGAAGGACGGACTGAGGCAGAGAAGAATTTAGTGAGGAGGGCGTACCTGGAGACTGGATGAGAAAGCTGGCCTTTGTCCAAATTCATGTATTGTCCATCAATCTGTAACTTGTTTTAATTACAGTATATACTTATTTTCAGAATTTCTCAGGACAGTGTTGCAGAAGAAATATCTAAGTTTGACTGTTCCTGTCTGTCGTTCAGTTGACTTAGATTCAGACAGACCGGCTTGTCTGGAAGATGTCTTTGTGGATAGGTATCTTCAGAAGCACACTACAGAGAGTTTTCCTGAGACATTCAGTTATAATGACTTGAAGGAAATGGAGACCCGCGTGCAATCCAGTGTTGCTATTCCCATTGCTAACCTATTTAGCAATCTAGACAATGACGTACTCCACAAGACCAAGGACCCAACAAAAGTATTGATTCAGGGTAAACCAGGTGTGGGGAAGAGTACACTTGTGAAACATTTTGCGAATGGATGGGCAAAAGGCGACATATGGCCTGATATCAAGTATGTCTTCCTGGTCCCGGTAAGAGAGCTCTCACCAAATAAGAAGTGGTCAGTCAGCAAGCTGCTGTTGGATGAGCTCATCCCACCTGACCGTCACAAAGCATGCCTTGGTGTTATCACTGGAAGTCCCGATGAAATATTAGTCATCCTAGATGGATACGACGAAGGAGGATGTTCAGGCCAACAACAAGAACGTGGCAACACGGAAGCTGCTTTGTCAACCTTGATATCACGCATCATCACAAATGACGTGCTGCCTGGGGCAAAGAAATTGGTCACTTCCCGGCCAACCACACAGTTGCCAATAAAGGATTTCGACCATACAGTACAACTGTCTGGTTTTACCAGCGAGAGCATAAGCGAGTACGTTCACAAGATTGCAAGGTCGGCAGAACAGGAAGAATTCATTTTGAAATGTCTTCATGCAAATCTGAACATGGCAGGATTGTGCACAGTCCCATTGTTGTGTGCCCTATTGTGTGCATGTTTAACAGACATACACAATTCTGCTAAGAGTGCAGAGGTGCCAACTATGAACACAACAACAGACGTGTATGTTCAAGCGACTCTTCAATCAGTGTCAAAGTGTCATCCACGTTTGAAGTACAACAAGGAGAAGACAGACTTAGACAAGCTGTTTAACATCATAAAGGAACCACTGATTAAACATGCAGATCTAGCCAGGCATAGCATGATGTCATCACCACCACAATTCATCTTTCAAGAAGCTGATCTTGGCAAGTTTGGGTTTGATGCTGATGACATAAACTGTGGATTCTTGGTGGAATCCCAGACACGGGATCCACGCTTCAAAGGCACAACAAAACCATGCTGGACATTTCGACATGCCACAATGCATGCGTTTTTCTGCGCGATTGGCCTTGCCAGATTAGGTGCCAGTGAGTGGGAGCGTCTTGAGGAAGGCACATTGGTTGACCATCTGAAGACAGTGATGATGTTCCTAGCAGGACTGCTTGGAGATAACAACCACAGGTATTTTATGGAGCAGCTCGTATCGGAAGATGGACAACAGTTGCTTGCAAACTTGAGAGGTCGAATGTTGAACAAGATCACAGATCTGTTAAGAAAGCTGAATGACGACACAATGGTGATTGCCACGGTGTTTGAGACACAGGATCCTGCCATGGTGCATGTTGTCCCAACTGATATCCAGTCAACCAGCATGTCCGTAATTGATATGCGTGCCTTCGTCTGGGTGCTGGAGAATGAAAATTACCACATCCAGAGTTTGAGGTAAGTTGTAATTAACTTCAAGTCGAAATGTTTGGGTAAAGTGAAAACATTTAAGCACAATAGTCATTTTCCTTTTGTGGATGAATTATAAATTCAACATAGCTTAGTTGGTCAAAGCATTTGTTTGTAATCCCTTCACTGCAATCTGGTATACCTATTTGTTAGGTAACAATTTAGTGAACACTTAGTAATAAAGTAGCATTTTGTAAACACATTTGTTTGATGCATTGGTTTGTAAAACACCATTAAATAAAAAGCTGTGCTTATGCTAACCGTTTGTAAATGCGCTATGGCAAATCATTACTTAACATCTTAGTTTGCATAAATAATAGGTTTTTCAAGATATGGTATATGTAAATAAATTTTCTGTACATTATTCAGAGTTTATTTAAACTGCTTATTATATCAAGTTGACTTTAGCCATAATAGTTCAACAGCCATAACAATTCAATAAAATAGTACTAGAAATTATTATTTGACAATAAACAATAATCCGCTACGCCCAACAATAGTGAAGTATACCCCCTGTGTATATCCACGTTGTTTAGCCAGTAGCTAATGTGCTCTTTCCTTAGTTTAATGTAGGCAAGTGTTTTGGACCGAGTTGCGTTCTATGACATTCGGCCGGTTTCTGTGTGCAAATGTTTCGGGATACAAATAGATATAACAAAGAGTTATAATTAAAGCTATAATTAGTTCCTGAAATAGTTTGTAAATATGTGTCCTGCTTAACATGCAGGGTCAATTAATTGAAATTTATAAACTGTCACACTTAAGGAACATTGCCACTGAATGTTTACTAAAGTGTTTAGGATATCCAATTTCACTTGTATGCAGTATTTGAGAACATTTGGTCAATAATATGGTCACTTTGAACCTGCGTTGCTCACTATATATATATATATATATATATATATATATATATATATATATATATATATATATATATATATATATATATATATATACATACATACATACATACATATATATATATTCTTTTAGGCTGCTGAACTGTGACTCAGACTTCATGAAACAAGTAATTTCCGCACTAAGGGGAAAGGAATCACTCAACTGCCTGTTGTAAGTATTAGTATTATTAAATTATAGAGCGCTAATAAAAAGATTTGGAAACGTTATTGTTGTTTTGACGCGCTCGTATATGTTCTCACGTTTCGTATTTATATAAACATCATAACTTGGTTTGGACATCTTACTGTCAAATAAAAGACAAAACTGGGCTGTGTTGTTAACTTAGCTAGTAAACTCATTTTTAATTTTTTCTGATCCTGTCCATCCACTAAACTTAGCATTTCAGAAACTTCCATCTGGCAGGTGTATTAAAGTTCCCCTTGCACGGAAGAATGTATATAATAAGTCATTTGTACATACTGTTGTTGCTGTCTTGAATGTTGCACTCAAGTTACGTGTCAGAAGAGCTGCTGTTTTGGTGTGTGGGGTGGTGGAGACAGTGTACATGCACGTTTATATTATGTACTCATAATTTAATTCATTGCTTTAATCTGCAAGTATCAAGAATTATTTGCATCACTTCGTATCACTGTATGTTTTTTGACAATGCAGGTATTGTAGTACTAGTGCCCTTCTGTGATGTTCTGGGTTAAGCTTGTGCTTGATAATTTTTAGTCCCCCCTTGTATGCTCGGTAAATATTTAGATTTAGCCAAGTCTCTGTTTCTCAAGTCTCAAGTAGTTATACTCCAAACAACCCAATCTTGAGCTAACGCAGGAGTTTGGACCAACGGCTTTTAGTGTCTCTTCCGAAAGACACGGGCAAAGTGGGGTGAACGAAATTGCCCAAGCTCCGAAACGGCGGAGGTGGAATCGAACCACTGTCCTCTCGATCGACAGGCGGGTGCTCTAACCATTAGACCACTGCTCCCCACAGACCACCACCCCTGTTTATGTTGCTAGCTTGTTTTCTTTTTAACATATTCTTATGTGTTATTTATAGACATTTTACTTGTAAACTTCACAACATGTGTGTAAACTTTACAATAATATTGGGTGTTTGTTTATGTGTTTTATATTTTATAATTGAGCTAATTAATTAACTAATCATTGGATGAGTCTGAAAAAAAATTTCCGTCTTAAAATGTATGGTTTAAGACAGACAATAAAGTAGTTTTGATTTGATTTGATTAAATTGACTGAACGCCAAATACAATAACTTCACAAACTATTTAACTGTTACAGCCGACACCTGCGATCGATTTTGGGCATGCGATAGCCTAACTGGGTAATTTCCAACAGTAATAAAGTGTGGTTGTTTGGTCAAATCTATACAAGGGCTGAGTTGGAACGCACAACACCAACGTACTTGACGTGCTGTGCTAAGACCTCAGT
This sequence comes from Lamellibrachia satsuma, assembly GCA_033239005.1. Lineage (NCBI taxonomy): Eukaryota > Metazoa > Annelida > Polychaeta > Sabellida > Siboglinidae > Lamellibrachia > Lamellibrachia satsuma. The sequence goes on from BSQZ01000004.1 coordinate 15,919,784, forward strand.
GAGACGGCCATCATGCTGCCAGTAGAAACTAGTAGATACACCATATGGTTTCCAGATATACATCAGTATACATCATCATCATGTTTTTGGCCATTAACCTTATTTCATCGTTCATGAGATATTTATGTTTGTGATCAATTGCATGTGTACATGTTTAATTCGCATAAATGTTATGTTTCAGTTTGCGTGACATCAACCTCAGTACCTATGTGACTGGCTGTGATCTTAGCTCCACTATTGGCTCATTGCCAGCTTTGAAGACACTGTTGTAAGTTCCATGCCCATGTTTGTCAAACAGTTTCACGTAACACTAATCATGGTGTTGTCTTTAGCAACATGGTGAGCTCAGTTCCTATGTACCAGAGGAAGAAAACTTACATTCCCCGAATAAGTATTGCAAGTTAATTCCCGTTGTGATGCAAAATGTTCTCTCGATAGAAGATACACGTACCAAAAACACCGGGCTACCACACCCCAGTGTATAGTGATGTAACATAGTGTAAACATTATAACATTACTCTGTCTTATTATGTATTACAGTTTGCACGGATGCAAAATTCAAGCTGATGAAATGACGCATGTCGCCAGGAGACTTCTGAACTGTCAGAAAGTGGAAGTCCTTGGGTGAGTGTTGACGTTGATGTTGTAATCGTCGTTGGTGACACACCGGGCATGTTAGTAGGATGTCTAGCTAATATGTTTAACACATGTACATACTGTATGTACTCACTAATTTATACACACGGTTGTGTGTAACTGTGTATGTACTATACACACATATTGTTTTCATTGACTTACGTTTAACCATAAGTTAGCCAGGTTGTATTTCTTTTACGGTTTTGAAAGGCATGTGTGTTTGTTCAAGGCCTTTTCTATTTATGATTGCATATTGTTATTGTTGCCAGTTAAGTCAGCGTCTGGGCTTTATATATATATTTTAAAAAACATCCGATTTTCTCATTGACAAATATGAACATGCCTTTTTATTATGTCTTATTTTTGTATGTATACATGTTGTGCGTTGTGGGGTTTCTTAGATAAATAAAATAAGGTTAGTCTGTTGATTGATATTGTGGGAACATTACATGTTGACAACCATTAAATTAAGATCCATGTCAATGTTTACGAATAAAATTGACTGATACCGACATTCAACACAGTGGTCGAGTCATGAAAACAAGACGATGACGATATATATATATATATATATATATATATATATATATATATATATATATATATATATATATATATATATATATATATATATATATATATTAAACACAGTGGTCGAGCCATGAAAACAAGACGATGACGATATATATACATATATATATGTATATATATATATATATATAATGTACCTAATTTGTCATTTTTGTACTCTGTGTTGTTATAATAACATGTGGGCGTGCTGTTTATAAGTTTGATAAAATCGTGCGTACATCCATCTTAGAACGTTTTAGTTGGAGTAATGAATACAAAAACATGTCATCACCTTTACAGGTTGAGTGGAAATGACCTGAGTGATAAAGGGGCTGGCGGTGATCTCTGTAAGGCCATTGCCAAGATGACGTCGTTGCGACATCTGGGGTAAGTAGTTCAACCACATATATCAGATGTCACTGAACACATTAGTGGACAGAGTGGCATTTCGTAAAAGCCATTTGATAAAATCTCTTTGTTAAACATTTGCTCTCAGAAACCCAGTTACTTAAACCATCCGCAATGGAAATACATGACATCATGCTATATGGAACTGTAAACTGAACGTTAAAAATAATAGTTAATCATAATTATTGTCGTGCTCAGAAACCAGACAATACCGATCATGTCAAAATGGGTCATGACAGACTCATCCACCCTGGACAGAACCAAACTTGTCTAGCTTGAAATGATGTGATTTGCTGCTGTGCCACTGTGCCGAGAAAGGAAAAGGCATGTGACGATTGGACTATTATGTATAGTAAGGAGAACCATTATGTATAGTTATTATACTATGTGCATCAATGCTGAATCCAGGTGCCCAAACGTTGAGGCAATAAACAAGGAAATAAAAAGCAGATAGTTTCTGCAACAACCTCTTTTTCGGGACTTTGTCAAATGCTTTTTTAAAATCCAGCAAAATAACATCAACATTATCTCCACATCTTCTGTCCAACTTTCAAAAGTTTCTAACAGATTTGTTAGGCAAGAACGACCCTTTGTAAAACCATGTTTGTCTGGGGTATTTAAATTGTTTTCTAATAAATGTTTTAACATTGCATCCTTCACACAAGATTCTACCAGTTTACTGGCTAGACAAGTTAAACTCACTGGGCTATAATTACCAGCCATAGACCGGGATCCCTTCTTATAAATTGGAGAAATGTTTGCCAATTTCCAATCTAATGGTACTATTTTTGTAATAGCTTCTTTTGACAAGTGTTTCTTTCTAGACCGTTTTCCTTGTTTTTTCAAGGGAACAAATTTATCGATGGTACTCTCAATTTCATATTTTTGAATATTCCAACATTCAGTTGTGGCCTTATTCATCAACATGTTATTCCAATCTAGCTTTGCTAAGTATTTTCTCATATCTTTATAGTTACCTTTGTGGAAGTTTCTCCTGTACGTTTTTTATTTTTGTTTTCTGATTTTACATTGATGTCAAAATGTATTTCATTAGGGTCATATGGTCATTGTTACCCAATGGTTCATGTATTTTTACATTGTCCACTAGTTCTTTTTGTGATGACAAAACTATATCTAATACATTATCTCCCCTGGTTGGTTCTAGCACGTGCTGAGTAAGGAAGCTATCCTGAATTAAAAATAGAAAGTGTTGGTCCTCGCCCCCTGCACTCTCTAGAGATTTCCATTGTATGTATCCATGGTTAAAATCTCCCATTATGATACATTCCCCTTTACTAACTTCCTTGATAGCATTTTGTATTTTTGTGTTATCCTGTTCGTTTATGTTTGGACTTCGATAAACTAATCCAATAGTTAATTTTGAATTTCCGGGAATTATTTTACACCAAACAGCTTCATCGCAATCTGCTTCCCTCCTGCAATCCTAATTCAGCATATGTTATGTCTGTTTTGGCCCATGATTCGGTTATACTAATTATGTGAGGGTCAGTATCTTCTACCATAATGTTTAATTCGTTTTTCTTATTTAGTATACTCCTAACATTTAAACACGCGCATCTATAACCTGCTTCAGACATGTTTTCTGGACATTTTGTTACTGGTTTGTCTGTACTAGTGGCATCTTGTAACCCCCCGCGCTTCTAGTTTAAACAATGTTTACCTCCAAAAATATATGTTATACTACCCAGGCCACTATCTACTGCTGCTAAGAGTTCATCTGCAAATACTGCTGGCCCCATTCCACTTAGATGAAGCCCATCCTTCATGTACATATCAGCCTTCCAAAACGTCCCCACAAATCCACAAATCCAACTTCCTTTTCCCTACATAGCTTCTGGACTAGCATGTTAATTGCCATCCCCCGGCAATTTCGATATCTCTGACCCCTCCTTCCTATTACTGGTAAAATCCCTGACAGTATTACCTGCTCAACCCACGTCTGTTTTAGTGTTCTGCCTATCTGCATATATTTCCTAATTATGGCAGTTATACCATCCCTCTCTACGTTATTTGTCCCTACGTGTACTAAAACAGATCCACCCTTGCCCGAACCCACGATGTGTTCTACCCTCTCAGTTATCACCTCTCTTTTGACCCCAGGCTAACAAGCCACCACGTCATCTCCCTTGTTTAAGACTTTGTCGGTCTTCCTAACTATTGAGTCCCCCACAAACACCCTCGCTCTCTTCCTCACCCCCTCTATCACTGCCTCAGAATACACAATTACTGTCTATTATGGTAATAATATGTAATAATTTGAAATTTGTGTCATTGGGTCATTATGTCCTAACAATATTAATGTGTACAATTAATTACCAATTCACTTAAAATAAAGGTTGGTCATATGTATTTTAATTTATCTAGCTGTCCTTTTTGGTAAGCGGAGTTACTATTACGAATCTAAAGAATGACTTAAAAACTGATTTTTTTTTTGAAGAGTACCAATTCCATATTTGTGTCTTGCATATACATGTTTTAATGTATTACATTTACGTTTTAACACAACATAACATTTGCTGTTGTAAAGCATTTTTGAAGGTTATACAGCAACTCATTGTTAGCTTTATAAAAGCACCATTAATCTGTGTTTGATTGCCTCAAACATTGTTACAATATGATATGTTAAAACATAGTATTTAATAATTTAACTAAATTTATGACAGAACAATTGACCAACATGTCTGGGCAACCAACATCAGGCATTGGATTCTGCTGATAGTGAGGTTGACGGGTCAAAGGAATGTATCCCTCATGCATGGATAACGGGGCTATACGTGGTCTCTATGTCTCCTAGCACGAGGAGGGGAAGGGATGGTCTCTGTGCAGTTTTCTTCACTCGGAATATGATTTTTGACGTGACATGAGTCCTACCAAAACGCAAAGCAGCATACTATAGTTAAACTAACCAAAGGCTAGTAATCGCGGAAAAACATCCCACTCAACCCAACCAACAACATAGACGATGTAAACGCCGTACGGTAAAATTCGTGAACAGGGCGACTTCGATGTAGATTGGGGCTAACTAGAACCTTACATAGGGGCAGTTGTAGAGCCCAGCAGTACTTCCTGCTATGGTCAGTGGCCACTGGCGGACGTTAATGCTTACAGAATGTATAATAAAATAGGCATTCCTGCTCCGAAAGAAGATCACCTACCATCGATATGTTTCGATTGAGCAATCCAACATCACGACATGCTTATCTGAGTGTGAGTTCATCAAACAACATGTACGTGACGTAAATGGCGTATTCGATCATTAACACACGAAGCTTTCTAGCCTTATTGATTGTCACGTAACACTTCATTCTGCGGAGAACAGTCTGCTCTATTCAAACAACGATAGTATCTTGATCACTTGATGTTCTTAAACAAGTGGCAATGATACATCCGAACATAGTGCATCAGTTTTGATTGTCATATGTCCAGCAACATTCAAGTGCGACCGAACACAGAGCGTCAGAGTTGACGGTCATATTTCGCAGGTGTTCTCGAAGCACGGAGTTCGTCAATCAATGTTGACATCTCGCTTCCCGATTCTTCGTCCACCTCTGACCATCTCGGCGCAATATCCTTGCAAGACCTTACCGAGTCCAGATGTCCAGATCAAGAGAAGAGATATCCCGCTGTGATACTGAGGTGAATGTGTAGTTAACGTCACACTACTTACTTTTTGAAGAGGTGATTCAGCTCGACTTCACAAAGTCGACGGCTGCACATGTTTGCCTTATCTATCGGACTGCCTACGCCCAGTTGCATGGCATGGTGCGGATACGATTCAAAACATGCAAAGTGCTTGTACCCGCACTTGTCAGGTCGGCACTCGATGTCGGAAACGCTGTACAGCATCACCGGCACCCTGGTACATCTACTCGAGACAGTTGAGCGATCACACGCACGTGTTGTGCTCTGCTTACATCGACACAACACGACGGCAGCACTACGACAGCTGCACTGGTTACTTGTCAGAAGGCGAGAATTCATTTTAAACCTTATACCCTGATGCATGGTGCAGTGCGCGCTCACTCCTCACTACCTTGCGGACCGTATATATGCTTACGATCCCCACTGCATTCTTCGTCCCGCTAATCAGTGTCTTGTCGCTGTTTCTATGGTCCACGTTTTACAGTTTTGCCGACTAGCTTTCTCTTGATATGCTGTATCACATGGTTAAGCATTCTGGAAATTGGTTTTGTTAGACGTTGAAAATACTAGCAATGTATGCGGCATGTTTGCTTCCCTGTTCTTCAGCACAATATTTTAAATGGGGATTTAGAAAAGTATATTGCAGTGTATGACATAACGAAGTATAATTTTCTTCACATCTTTTTGGAGCAGAACTGATTAGTCCAATGTGGCTAGTTAGTTTTGTTATAATATATTGTAGAAGGGAGTGGTCATTTCTGTATCATGTGTACGTATCTTTGATTCATCATAATTATTTCACTCCTTGAGTGATAACAGTCTCAGCACTCCTAAGTCGCAGAAACATGTTTTGTTAGCATTGCCTGTATGTTATCTTTGCATAACTTATTTTATCACATTTAAAAGTGAGTTGATATTGCATATATAATTCCTGGTTGACTATGATATGTGCGTCATTGTTACACAGTGAACCATTTATCTACATTGTTTCTTTGCAGTTTGCAATTCTGTGGAATTGGTTCTGAAGTCATGTTCTCCGTGACAAAGGCCTTACAGAACTGTCCAAAGGTGGAAACTCTTGTGTGAGTCTGTCTTGTATATATTCATATCCAGCATAAACAGAGCTCGTCATCTCTTCAACAAAACAACTGTCCCAATTTGTTTATTTTATGATTTTTCCAGTTTTGAAGAAAACAATTATATCTGCTTTATACATATATGTATTTGTAGTTGTGATTAATTCAAATAATCTAAGCAATACATCGAACTATCGATGCATAACAATAGTCGATGTCCCTTGTTGGAGACGAGATGCCCATGGAAGGATACATCTTCCTTCCCTACCTTCACTTTGTCTATATTGAGTACCGGCACCGGCATCGTTGTTGTAGCAATAGCTTGGAAGAGACTATTTAATGGCCTGGAGTTAATGCAGACATGCAATTCGTCTTAGTTCAGACAAGAGCGTCGCTGACCCATGGAGTTGGTTAGTCTAACGTGATCACCGCTTGTTCTACTATTCGTTTTAATTCGGCCTTCAGTGGTTTCCTCAACGCTTCGGGGACTCCTTGACTCGGCGATATTGTAGGCGTAAAATTTGCATCAATTGCAAAGTGTACTTCTCCGGTAAGCAATCGACTCCACTGCCAAACACATATGGAAACTGTGTCAGAGTGTCTTGTTGGTTTGATAATAAGATCAATCAAAGGAATTACATCTTCCTGCCCTACTACAACGGACGGCATATTGTACGTTTGTTGTGTTGTTGAATTCATCCAATATCAGTATTTCCGAAAAGGGACACTGGAATTGCACCTCATCGTCAGCGTTTTCATCGTTTGCGTTATTGGCGCATCTGCCATCATTTTCGCTTATGTAATGTTCATTGATGCACCAGAATCATCATTTAACACAACTTACGGTTAATGATGAAAATTACGCATATACGATATCTTGTTGAATTGACCACGTGGATAGGTTGTCCACGTTCTTGTACAATAGTCGCAGCATGTGAGTTTCTTGCATGGAAGCTGCGCGTAGTAGCGAAGGCAGATATCACTGATATCACTGACTACCTAGAGAAAGTTGCGATTTTGTTGTCACTGATGGTGCAGCAGCCGTCAACACGTTGAAGCCACTGACTCCAGCAATATTGGACCACCATAGAGCAACGGAATGTGATCCATACGTTATGTCCTAGCTCAACATCTCCCAAAGTGTGGACGTTATTTGGTATGCCTACAAATTTCGAAGTATCAAAGAACATGTACGGTACGGCGTTGGGTATTCGCCTTTGTGTGCAGATTAACTCAGCTATGACGGTTCGTCGAGAAAAAATAGTTGTTAGCATTCTTGAGCCACCTTGGGGGTGGTCTGCAGCAGCCCACAGGCAAGCAGGTCATCGGCACGTTCAATGGCACTGTGGAACAGTGATATCACAAGACATTGCGGATTTTTCTCACTGCTCGCAGGAACACGTGGACAACAGAATTATGGTCCACTTCGGCGATGCTGCAGTGTGCCTACAATCATGTTGTGATCTGCCATGTTACGTTGTTTTTCTTGCGGTCGTCGTCTTCACCGTGCTAAGTGTTCACTGATATCATTGTGGGTAACGTTAACTGAAACTAAATTCAGATACATACCTGATCACGAGATATCAAGCTCGCTGGGACTTAGAAAGTGCAAAGAACTTTCGTTATTTCCACGGGTTCCGTTATTGCGACGACAACAGATGTTCATAAAGCAGCAAGAAATGTGCATGGGGCACAGGGAATGCCTACATCTTGAAGCTACTTACGAATTATATATATTGTAGCTGCACCGACGTATCAAAAAGTGAAGGCCACAATGTCAACAATCGACACATTGCGTGCGTTACTAGACATCATTGTCAAATTGTGCAAATAGTAAGAACAATACTGCAACCTGTAGTGCTATGGCAGTAGATGTACAAATATGACAGAATACAACTTTGGTGTGATTATAATGCACCCTCTTTTATTGTTATTGTTGTTCATATGGAATGATTTTGACTGTTCAATTATATCTATATGTGTTTAATCCGTGTGTCTTACATTACCATTATATCTTACCATTATATCTTTGCTAGTGTATTGCTTACAGTTAAGAGTCGCATGATGTATACATTTGTTCTACAACTGACCGTGTTATTTTAATTAATAAAAACATTATTTTACAGACTCTGCTGTAACAACCTGAGTGATGAAGGGGCAAGTCATGCTCTCGGTAGAGGCCTGAGCTGTATGACATCCCTGAGGGAGTTACGGTAAGTGTTTCTACTATTTATTTTGATATTGGCCATACATTTTTGATTAACTTTTAGGAGTTTCAACCGCTATGCTACCAGATATTTCCTGCCTTATCACGCACCACTTGTGCAGAGTACATTCACCGAACGCCCATGCCTGAGTTGAGTTGAAACGTCAGGTCCATCACCCAGAACGCTGCTGGCAACGCAGATGAACCGACGACCACCGTTTTGCACATACCGAGCTTCGTGATGGACATTGTCGAACTCTAGCTTCTACGCAAGCAGATTATTATTGTAAAGAGATCGAATCTCGTCTTTGAGAAATATAAGAGTGGACATTCAACACACGTCTGATCACTCGGCGATTCACTGCACGTTGCAACTTGCCAAGCCACCTCAGATTCGATTATCAGTGCCCCTGCGACATGTGAGGATATCTGATGTTGCGGTTGTCAGGGTCTCTTCCGAATGAAACGAACTGTGGCGTCGACATGAACAGTAAAAGCATTGGTGCCATCTTCGACAAACATGCGCCGATCACGGCACGCAGAGTGATTGCACGACTACACACGCCTTGGTACAATTGACACGCAATCTCAGAAATGTGTAAGACGACAGCTGGAGCGTAAATGGAGGAAGGCCATGTAGCTATATACTTGTTTGCTTTACCAGCGTCAGGTCGTAACATCATCTATGCAAGGGTCGAAAACTTCAATGCCACACCAGTCAAATCGCCGATGCATCAGGTGACCAGAAATAACTGTTCAAGACCATCGCCAAGCTGCTACACACCGATGACGATACACCGCTCTCGCCATGTGACTTATGTAACACACTTCCAATGTTTTTTTGGATTTGTTTCTTTGAACGTATCTCTAGTTCGCTCCATTCTCACTCAGAATGTCAACAATGTCGATGCCTCCATTGGAAATGCACCACCATAATGTGAATTATCTGCTTTGGAGCTTGTCACTGAGGCTGACACCAGGACCCTGTTGCAGTCGTCGCCGGTGAAATCATGTGAACTTGATCCCATTCCGACATGGCTTCTCAGAGACTGCGCTTGAGATTGTAACTGTAATCACGACAATCATTAACGTTTCTCTGAAAAAAGGCGTAGTGACTACTCATCTAAAGCGAATGCACGTCAGGATAGTACTCAACAAATCGCATCTCGATTAAGGGGTCCTGAACAATTACAGAGAAGTGTCGAATCTGCCATACTTATTCAAGACAATAGAATCTTTTGTTGCCGCTAGGCTTACGGCTCACATATCATAACACAATCTCAACGAGCCCTACCAGTCCACCCACTAGCCCAATCACAGTGTCGATGAGGCCCTTGTCTATGTGCAGAATTACAATCTGCTCGCAATGAACAACCAGTCATTGTCATCAAGGTGCTTTTTGATTTTTCCGTGATATCATCTATTTTTCCGTGATATCTATCACACAATGATGCTGCAGAGGCTTTCACAGAATGTAGGTTTGGCACAACAGACACTGAAATGTTTTGCGTCATACCTGAATGACAGAGTTCAATTCGTCCACCTCCAAGGAGCGACATCACGTCCGTCCTCTTGCATACGGCTTACCCAAGGTTCCGTGCTCGGGCCTCAACTGTTCTTCATCTATGCAGTACCAGTTGCCAAGATCATTCACAAGAACAGCTGAATGTCACATTTCTGCGCAGATAATACCCACATTTACATCACAGTGATGCTTCTCCAGGTGAACATCGCTGCGACTGTCGCGCGTATTGAGTTGTGTGTAGAAGAAATCAAGGTGTGGATCATCTCAAACATTTGGAAGCTTAACGACTAGAAAAAATTTTACCGTTAAGAAAAATCTACGAATACACCGTTGTTCTGTTTATGTTTAAAATTGTCAAGAATATGTTTCCGTCGGTTATGGCAAGTATGTTTAAGAGAAATAATGAAATCCACAAATACAGGACACATCATGCTGAGCTATTGCATGTATCGATTTCAAAATCCAACGTATTATACAAAACTATTAGACACCGTGGTGTTAAAGTATGGAATTATATGGTAAAAACAGCGGAGAGTATTTATGCATTGGTAACATTTAAATATCAGCTCAAGAGATTTTTGTTAGTAAATAATATTATTATCGTATATAATTAACATTCATTTTTGTAATCGTAATGCGTGTACTTATGTGAATAGTGTTGCTGTGATTTATGTTTCTGCTAGTCTTCAACTGCACAATCTGTTTTCTTTTGTTAAATTTTTCTACTTGCACCAGGGAATTGTGTGTGTGTGTGTGTGTGTGTGTGTGTGTGTTGAGCAAATACAACGGCTGCAGAGAATGCCACACGACAGCACTTCCGATGAAACTGCTTTGGCTGCCAATAGCAGTAGGAGTGGAGTTTAAAATATTGCTGCTCGCGCATCGAGCACTGCATGTGTGTGCACCGAAATACATAACCAATTGTGTCACACGATGTCAACCAACCTGATCGTCGCGCAGTAGTTAATTCAATCTGCTTTACTTGAAATTGAGTTGAAGTGAAACGTTAGGCCCTTCAACGTGAACGCTGGTGGCGATGCAGTTACTATTTTAGCAATAAATTATTCAATAACATACATATAATAAGCCGCTATGCATCATCGGTGCAAAGTGTCTAACTTCAGTTAACTTTGTTGAACGTTTTAGTATAGTCAATCCTTTATCCTATGGCATAATCATGGTCTGAAGATATCGTAATGATAGGCTGCTTGAGGGTTATCCATTGGGATGTTTCCCATTTGATTTTCGGTTAGGCAAACTACAACTTTAACCATCCTTTAGGTTTATATTATGGGGAAATTGAAGTTCATAGTGACTACAATTATTGTAGTTGCAGCACAAATGTACCGTATTATTTGGATCACACAAAGGTTTCTTTGTTATTTGCATGTTTTGATTCCATGTTGGTTTTATGCAAAATTGTCAAGTTTAGGCATAATGTCGGAATAATGAATGGAATATTGATACAGTATGAAAATCAACATTACTAGAAATGAGGGGTTTATTATTTGCAATCACATAACAAATTGAATGTGCTTGGAATGAGGAGGTGTATCAGAGCCAAACAAATCACTCCCTTGTATAACCACTTCTGTGGAAACAAATGTGTAGCCCCTTGATGAACTGTGAGAGGCAAGTTGTAGCTCGATTACTGAAACGTCGTGGATCAAATAAAACGTCTTTTCCTGATTAGGTGTTATCAAAATGTCAAATCATGTGCATTTCCATAACCTTCATTAATTAATGCCATAAACAAATGTCCTAATTTTACTTTATTCAAGCTTTCACTTGCCTTTAAATGAGTTCTAAAAATAACATTATTTTGAAATACCATTGCCGTTGTAACATAATACAACATCAGTATTTAAATAATTGTATCATTAATGAATTTTGTCATTTCTCAAAAAACATTGATGCCAATGGCAGCATGCAGCGTTTAACGTACACTTTAATTGCCGGCCCGGGGCCTTTGCATTTTCTGTGGGGACAGTAACTGCCTCAAGTCACAGGTCTGTTGGCTCTCGTGGGTTTCGGATATATTGACAGTATTTCAGTTGCGAATAGAGATCGACTTCAGCGATTTGATAGACTATACGTATGTTCCACTGCGCTACCTAACACCATTAACTTATCGACGCATTGCTTCAGTCGCCATCGTTGATCTACATGTATGTAGTTCAATGGCACAACAGCTAGCACGAGTGCGAATGACTTAACAAGATTTAACAAGATTGCCATCCCAAACAACAAGTTTCAGATGGCAAGTGTGCAAGGAAGCCATTGGCTTATCGAGAGTCCAACAATTTTCTCATCTATGTGTAGCCTGCCCTTATCAAATATCTGTCAATTCTATTTTTAAACATATTCACACTACTAGCATTAACACAATCATTTGACAGTTTGTTCCATTCGTTTATCACTCTCTGTGTGATAAAGAGTACTTTCTCATGTCCAACCTACACTGCTCCTTAACTAATGCTGCTTTGTGTCCTCTGGTTCTACTGCCTTCTCTATGTTTGAAGGACATATTCCTATCAACATCCTCATAACCGTTCACAATTTTAAACACTTGTATTTGGTCTCGTCTTAGTCTCCTGGTCTCTAGTGTTGTCAAACCACATTGTAATAAGCGGCTTTCGTAACTAAGGTCTCTCAATTCTGGAACAATTTATTTAATTTAATCTTCGTTGTATTCTTTCTAGCTTATCTACGTCCTTCTTACGATACGGCCTCCATGCTTGTATACAATATTTAAAATGTGGTCTAACTATTGTTTGTACAGGGGTACAATTAGCTGTTTCTCTTTATACGTGATAGTTCTCCTAATTAGCCCTAGAATGTGATTTCCTTTCGAAGCAGCAATCCCACGTTGCTCTGAAACTTTCATGTAAGCACTAAATGCTACTCCTAAGTCCTTTTCTTGTGTGGTTCTACCTAGTACAGCATCTCCCATTTTATATTCTTCGTCCATGTTTCCATGTCCTATGTGTATACATTTACACTTCCCAAAATTGAATAACATTTGCCATTTTTCTGACCATTTAACTCATTTATCTAGATCATCCTGTAAACTTTGTTTATCTGTATCATTAGTAACCTTTCTGAATACTTTTGTGTCATCTGCAAATTTGAGTACTTTGCTAGATATGTCATCTTCCAAATCATTTATATATATTAAAAACAGTATAGGGCCTAATACTGATTCCTGTGGTACCCCACTCAAAACCGATTTCCAGTTTGAAATCTCACCATCTACTATAATCCTTTGTCTTCTGTGTGTAAGCCACTTTTCTATCCAGTTGATTACATCATTGCCTATACCATGGGCTTTTAGTTTAAGTAACAATCTTTGATGTGGCACTTTACCGAAAGCTTTCTGAAAATCTAAGTAGACAACATCCACTGGTGACCCATCATCTACCCACTTTGTAATTTCTTCCAAAAAACATAAGAGATTGGTTAGACATGACCTTGCTTTTAGGAACCCATGTTGAGATGTATTTATTAATTGATGTTTTACAAGGAATTCCACCATGTGGTCTCTAATTAATGTTTCGAGTAATTTACATACAACTGATGTTAAACTCACTGGTCTGTAATTCTCTGGCTTGTTCGGTGATGGCTAACTATTGCATCATAAGGCATTTTTTACACATCGATTACATATCGTCCGCTATGAGAATACATATACAAAAAAGAGTTGACCAGGAATTAGTCGAAGAGCAATAGGGTTTCAGAAAGGGAAGATGGGCGACAGATGGGGTGCTTGCGTTAAGACATATGGTAGAAAAGTGGTTGGAGATGTAAGGAAATGATTATGTAACTGAGATTGTTGGACCTTAAAAAGGCTTGAGACATGGTTCATATACAGATGGTAATCGCAGCGCTGAGAATGATGGGAGTGTTATCAGCAGAAATTATGACGGCTGAAGCTTTGTATAAGATAATGAAAGGAAGAGCAGTGGTGGAACCTGAGGTGTCGGATGAGTTTCAGGTTAAATAGAACATGCACTTGGACCATTATTGTCTATTATGGTGATGGAGCTCAGTTGCAGGAAGCTCACGATGACAGATGTGAGAAAGCGAAGAACAAACAGGAATTACATGTAATGTTGGTGGAGTGGTGGGAGAGCTAGAGACATGGACTGATGGTTCACCTTGATAATACAGAATTGGTGTCAGTTGGACACCAGAGAGAGGGTTTGGCCATCAAATTGGAAGGGAAGGAGATAATCTAAGGGGGTGGCTTTGTGTACATTAGTGACATGGTTACGAAGACAGGAAAATATCAAATAAAATAATGTAAAATGCAGGCATACTTGCATGGCTGGGGATGGTGGCGTTGACAGTGTAACAACACCTATGGCTGCTTATTTGTGAGAACATCTATGAAATATTGCAATGATTATGTGCTATCTGTGATGGAACAAATTGTAAAAGCGTTTGTCACCAGCACACTTGATGTAGCAAATGCATTTCACCCTCGACTTCCTTGCCAGCAAATACAACTTCAGACAGTGCAGAACTGTAAGGCCGACCTTGTGGGTGGCGTCGGCCAACCCGATCGTTGCAAGCGTTTCAACCGACCAGGTTATCTGAACAAGTGATTTTATATCTGCAATACAATGGCGTTCGAGATCTTTTTCAGAGTGCCTACCGCCCATCACATATCATTGAGGCAGAGAAAGTATGTATCCATGACGATGCCTTGCCACCAATTGATGCTTCGTATGCTGTAGTACTGGTATTAATTTACCTGAGCGTAACGTTCAGTTATATTGACCACGACGTCTCTCATAACTTGACTGAATCGGCATCCCAGGTGACGCACTTTGCTGGTCCAGTTCTACCTCACTGACCGAACACAGGGCATCTGAGTAGACGTTCATGTTTTAGCAGCATCCAACTGCATCTTCAATCTAACCACTTCAACAGACGAACGTAGGCGAACAACTCGACTCCACGAAGTCGACGGCTGCACACATTAACCCTATCTGTTGGACTGCCTACGCTCAGTTGCGTGGCATAGTGTGGATACGATCATCTCTATAAAGCGTTGACACGCACTTTTCAGGTAGCCTCTCAATGTCGGAAACGCGGTCCTGTAAGGCATCACCAGCAACCTGCTATATCGACTCGAGATGGTTTAGCGATCACCTGGGCTTATTGTGCTCTGCTTACACCGTAGAGACCGACACAGCATGACGGCCGCACTATGAGAGCTGCATTGGTTACGTGTCATGTGGCGAATTCAGTTTAAACTGTTGACCTTGAAGCACTGTGCCGTGCACGCTCACACTCCTCGCTACATTGCCGACCAAATATCTGCTTAAGTTACTCGCCGCAGTCTTCGTCCCGCAAACCAATATATTGTTGTTGTTCGTTCTCTTGCGGGAGGTATCTCTCTTTGGATCGTTTTTCTACCTCAGCTTCGAACGGAACGAGATTAATGTAATGGTATCCCTTTTGTCATTTTATAAATTAAGTTATTGGCACAGAAAAATGTTGTGACAAAGCAGCAAGTGCAATCAAATCACCCTTGAATAACTCCCCTTAAGAAGCAATGAGGCAGGTCTTATGACATAATTATGTGACCAGTTGTTGTAATCAATTTACATTTTAAGAATTAAGTAATGCTTTGATTTTTTTTAATTTGGCAATGCTCAAAGGTCGTGCATGCGACCTTTTCCAGTTTCTGTGTCAATAAGGTATAGCCATTTGCTATTCGCAATAATTCGTAATAGTTTCATAACTTTGTCACTCGCCAATTTGGGAGAAAAGATACTTAGAACAGTGACATTTCAGCTGCAGTTTAAACTGAATGAGACATATGATAAAAGATTGTGCACAGTGCAAATACAGTGATCGTAAAACTTGACCACATTCTCATTCTGAAAGTTGAAATTCGTAAAATATCGAGTTTTAGGCTGAATTTTTCTGAAGATATAGTAACTGCATTCCTATTGAACTAAGAAGTCATTACAAGTATCCCTGACAGTATACAATAGCACTTTGGAACTTGACCTATAAAACAATTTAAAATACAGGCTGCTAAAATCACTCTCAGAAATAAAAATTTAAAATTTAATTTTTTTTACACTATGTACATACATTATCCTTCTTATTAGCATTCTTTAATTTTGTGATGCACATCTGTACGAATATGTCTAGACATTCAGCAAAGTTAAGCTCTGTAGTTAGAGGCACCTGAAAATATAACGAGTGCGTTTACCCCTTAGCTTAGTTTTTCTGCAGAGTTGCTCAGATATAACCATTTGCTAATTGGTTAAAATGTTAGGACATTCTGAGACGTCACCTTTTTAATTTCTTCAAAATTGGTTGATTTGACAAGGAATGACCCTATTGGGTATGAGAGGAGACTGATTGCATGGCTGTCGCAATAATACGTGATGCTACTGGTCACACACTTACCCCCTTTTCTCATGATAAAGCACAATTCCATTGTCACTTGCTCCTTTATGCCGTGTCATATGTAGAAAATCTGCCATCAAAAAGTTTTATTATGTTAAAATATGGCTTTTGGTCCCATCATTGTGATAGTTCCATCATTGTGATGGCAATAATATCACTTGCTCCCTTTTGTCATTTCACGGTACTATATTCCTTGATAATTGATACTCTTTATCGCAGTTTGCATTTTGTGGTAAGAAAATTGTCTTATATTCAGAAATGATTGCTGACATGCTGTGATCAATAGTTTTCTTTTTATAAGAAAAATATTTATATGAGAAAATGTTTCTTATTCCAAGAAAAAGTCTTTCAGAAGGTTTTTCTTGGTTTCAGAAAATATTCTTACTAATGTGAAACATCAGAAATGACTACAAGAAAAATGTTTTTATTAAATTTAAGAAAACATTTCTTGATTTACAAATTTTCTTGTGTGGCTCCCTGGAAAAAAAAATTTCTTGCTTTTTTCTTGATTTAAGAAAACACTTCTTATTTCAGAAAAAAATTTCTTAGATAAGAACCATTTTCTTGGATAAAAAAGAAACTATTTCTATAGTCTTTTCTTGATATTAGAAACTATTTTCTTAAGCCAAGGAAATCTTTCTTATGAAACATTTCTTAAATCACGAAAATTATTTTCTTACGTGGCTCCCAAGAAAATTTTTCTTGTTTTAAGTTTTTTCTTCTTAAAACAAGAACATTATTTTTAGCAGTGTATCTATATAAAATAGATAATTACAATATAATACTAAATTAGATGTATAAAACAACACCACATCTTTAAATCCTCATGTACCCAAACACAGAGGCGCAATAAACCAAACTTATGCATAATATAATGAACAAGGGACTCGGAAAAGTCAGTATCAAAGCTAGGGACCGTTGAGGCTCTAGGGTGCAAATGCAATATTTTGTAATACATCTTGATATTTTTGCAGAAGGTAACTGTATTTTCATATGATTTTAAGTTGGTGGTTTTGTTGCATATTTTGGGTGCAGCTACAAATAAACCTCACTTGCCCAGGTTATATCATGCTTGTTTTAGAATCAAAACACTATTGTGAATTATATTATCTGATCTGCCTGAGAATATTTGAAAAATGCCGTAGACTAGCTAAATAGGATGACTGGTGTGTTCATATAGCACAATATGTAAGGGTGGACCATTTAAAGTGCCCTGCGTACAACACATTCAAGGCAATTTTGTAAATTTTGCCTGGTGTCTTCTGCCAGTCAGCCATTTTTCTTTATCAGTCGATTATGTCATCCCCGATACCATGGGCTTTTAACTTAAGTAGTAATCTTTGATGTGACACTTTGTCGAAAGCTTTCTGAAAATCTAAGTAGATAATGTCCACTGGTGATCTATCCACTTAGTGATTTCTTCCAAAAAAATTACATTTATTAACAAGGTTCGAATTGAGTGGGTGTCCGCGGGCCCTAGATTC
Source organism: Lamellibrachia satsuma (assembly GCA_033239005.1). NCBI lineage: Eukaryota > Metazoa > Annelida > Polychaeta > Sabellida > Siboglinidae > Lamellibrachia > Lamellibrachia satsuma. The sequence goes on from BSQZ01000004.1 coordinate 15,937,784, forward strand.
ACTGCTGGACCCTCAATAGTTTTGAATCTGGGCCTGGGGGCCTGGCTGGCCTCTGAAATTTGACGAAAAAACTACAATATTGGTGCGTTTCGAAGGCACAACACAAGTGCATTACTTAATTTTACGAATCCCACTAAGAGGCATTACCGGTGATGTTTCATTCTGTGAGAATCAAAAGTTTGCAGTACTTGATAAAGTAGAGGTCAGACCACAGTGCAGCATTGCATTGGTGGCCATGCTAACGTTTTGTCTGATTATAAGAAAATTGGACCATCAAAAATTCTGAAAAATTTTCACAGAAACTGCCATCATCTTATTGACATGCTGATCATGCTTTGTCAAAATCACATACTTCCACCTCTTTTTAAACGCCCCCACATAAAGCGGTCCTGAACAATTACTGAGCAGTGTCATATCTGCCGTACTCCAAGACAATAGAACGTGTAATTGACACTAGGTTTTCGGTTCATGCTTCATAGCATAATATCAGTGAACCCTACCTGTCCACATACAGCCCAATTACAGTGTCGTGGCGGCCCTTGTCTGTGTGCAGAATGACATTGTGCTCGCAATTGACGACCAGTCATTGTCATCAAGGTGCTTTTTGATTTGTCCACTGCATTTGAAACCACCACAAAGTGGTGCTGCAGAGGCTTTCACATGATGTAGGTTTGACACATCAGACCCTGAAATGGTTTGCGTCATACCTGAATGACAGAGTTCAGTTCGGTTCGTCCACATCCAAGAAGCTACATAACTACCTCGTTCTCAGGCCTCGGGCCTAAGCTATTCTCCATCTATGCAGCACCAGTTGCTAAGATAACTTGTTACACGTTTGTTCCTAAATGCGCAGTTACCTAAACCATTCGCAAAGGAAATACATGACATTATGCTATATGAAACTGTAAGCTGAACATTAAACGTAATAATTAATCGTAATTAGGTTGGTGCTCAGATACCAGATAATACTGATCATACTAACATGGTTCATGACAGACTCAACAACCCTGGACGCCGACATTTGCTGAGCAGCGGCAGAAGTGTAGCGGAACCAAAATTGTCTAGCTTGAAATGATGTGATTTGCTGGGAAGGAAAAGGCGATTGACAATCGGACTATACTGTATAGTAAGGATAACCATAAGATATGGTTATTATATCATGTTTATCAAGGCTGAATGCAGGCACCCAAAAGTTGTCGTGTACTAACATAAAACATGCACTGTTTGTAAAACTGTATATAATCCATGCTACACAGACAGACAGTTGTAATGTCTTATGTATCGATATATAACAAAACATGTGTTTGTTGTTACTACTGTTACGTAATAAAAAAAAATTCAAGTCTTGTCGATGGTTAGTGTCAGTGACTAACTAGACAAGCATAATTGATGGGCCCAGTAACTACTGAAACGACCAAAAACACAACACATTCTGCATGGCACTTGAAAAGTAAGACCAATACAACAGCAATACATTTGTACGAAGCTCTCTTTAGAAGACGCTACCTTCAGCTCCCATTACTCGGAACAGCTGCAGTTTATTATTTTCTCGAATACATGCACAATCTTTAGCTTCATAATCACCATAAAAAGATTGTCACCATAAGCCACGGGACTCATTAAACCAGAATCAACATACTTGATGAAGCCCTCGAAACTGTGGAAAATTCCTCTCATTCGTCCAGCATGTCTAACAATGTCATGCTTGACAAGGAACGAAACACACGACTAGGTAAAGCTGGAAAATAAAACAATGGGAAGACTCTCAAAACGATTCTGGTCTAACAAGAGCTTGACACTGCATACAAAACTGAATGTGTACCATGCGTGTGTTCTTAGCATCTCTTGTATGGTCCTGGATAACTTATCGCAAACAGGAAAGTAAACTAAGCAGCTTTCATCTACGCTTCCTGTGTATGATCCTGTGCGTGAAATAGCAGGGCAAAGTCATCAACCTTATTAACACCACTGAGCGGCACGCTCAGAAACGACTACCATAGCTTGGGCATGTACAGCCTCCCCAGTGACCGCCTGCGGAACATAATCCTCTGTGGAGAACTACCTTAAGGTGAACGCCCAGTTGACTGACCTAAATTGGTGTAATGAAAATGCAGGTGTAGATTTCCCGGGTAATTGACTATTGATGCAGATGCCTCAGTCAGTCAGATGAAATGATACTGCTCGTAGCCCTGATTGGTCTGTCTAACTAAACACCAAATAAGACTGGGTTAGCACCCCCCAAATTAAATTAATTGATGTACAACGGGAATGCAGATTGCACAACCATAGTACCAGTTCCGTTATTTACTATTCACTACACTCAAAAGCACAGGGCAATGATCTCCCAGGCCCGACACGCTTGCGGATGGGGACCCCCGCTAAAGGGCTGAGCGGCTCTGTACCAAAGCCATTGAAAAGAGTAATATAGTAGGCATCACTGCCACACACATTGTTTTGTACATGCTGTCAGGTCACGTTGTTGAATCTGAGGGAGTGATCATCACTGCCGCAGGAGTTGTTCCGTAGATGCTGTCACATCACGTTGTTGAATGAGGTATCGATCATCACTGCCACATTCTATATGGACTGGCGTACGCTTCGCAGATCAGTGCAGACATGAAAGAGAAGCCGTACTTGCGTGTAGTCAGGTGTGACCAGTGGAAGTTTTGCTAGAAATTCACTCTACCCAGATATACTTCCGATAGCAGTCAGAATGCCAACATCCCATGGCTTTAATCTGTTCGGAAGAGAAACCTGACTTGGCTGCCATGTGGCTGCACCCATTGTGGCGGTACTGAAGAAGGTGGATTTGTGTATAGCGAAAGTGGCTGCATGGTTGACCAAAAACCTGTTAAAACTTAACAAAGAGAAATCTGAGGCGATCGTCTTCTTCCCAGCGAAGGAACGTGACAGTCTGCCTGCCGACGTATACATTACAGTAGCCGGTCATCGAATTCAACCTTCATCTGACCGAAGATTCATACAAGACAGTTGTTCACGCACTAGTGACATCACGTTTACGTTATGGAAATGCACTTCTTTATGGTCTCCCACAGACGGCGCTGCAACGTTTACAAAAGGTACAGAACTGTGCTGCTCGCCTCATTACATGTACAAGGAAATACGAACACATTACAGCCGTGTTGCAGCATTTACATTGGCTGCCTGTTCATTTGCGACCAACTTACAAAGTGCTTTTGTTTACCTATTGTGCATTAAATGGTCTGGCGCCGGACTGCCTGGCTGAATTAATTAGCTACCGCCCCATCAACAGAACTCTAAGATCTGCTACGCTGCCAGCGCTTTTATTCGTACCGGCTTCACTGACTGTCACACATGGTGATCACCATTTCGCTGTTTGCTCAGCCGTTCAATGGAACAATTTAACACTTTCTATGAGGACAGTGAAATCATTACAAGTGTTTAAGACACTTTTAAAAACTCACCTTGTTAAACAAGCTTTTTTATAAATCACTGATGAAGACATTTTATGTGCGTTTATTAGATGTTGTATATATTATTTTCTTAGCATATTTATTTCACTTGTATTACTGAAGTTATTTAAAGTATAGATCTTAAGAAGTTTTTTTATAACTGTATTTAGCGTTTGTATGGTTATATTATGAGTCTTACTTGTATAAATGAATATATTTAAAGTAGTTTTTATAATATATTAGTATATTTAATTTGTTGGCAGTTTCATGATAATTTTTTACTTTTACTTGTATTACAAACTATATTTAAAGTAGTGTTACAGAATATTTTAACATGGTTATTGTTTTAGCATTGTTTAGCATTTGTGTAGACTATTCTCAGTATAACTAATTCTCTTAGCAATTTTATGGCCTGTAAAATACTACTATGTATGTAAAGCGCCTGAGAGCAATCTCGATTGATCGGGCGCTATATAAGTTCTTTTATTATTATTATACGAGAACAATGTGGCGAGATTTTCTTGTCCACCAAGTCCGTGTGAACAATGACTGCTTCTAGGTACTTAGCAAATGCAGTTTCTTCGACTGGTAACTTGTTGGCGTAGCAGAAAAGAGTGCCCTGCCCATGCCGCCCCCCCAGTTTGATATAATTTACCATCCGACGGCATGGACAAGGTGTTTTCTCTGTGGGGAGAACATCCAGCTTGAAAGGAAAATAAACACTATATTTGTGTGACCGGAATGCCAGACATAGTTTAAAGGGTTTATGCGACACCAGGATACGGAGAGGTTATGAGGGATAGCCGTTACCTCACCTACCCTTAGAAAACCAAAGAACATCAGACTGAACATTGCGCGAAGCAAAGTGGTAATGTAGGAAGAACATTTGGACAGAGGAACTGATTTAATGATGAGGGACACATCACGTGATTAAAGACGCTGATGCAGGTCAATCTGAGGATGTGAACGTGTCACTCAATTGAAAGTTTTTACAACCAAACAATCTGCTGTGGAGTAAGAGTAACATCATGCTTTGTGCCTTTCGGAGATGGCGGACATGAAGGTCTTAATAGTGCTGGGTGCCTTCCCTTCATTTCCCTTCATTCATCAGTGCTGGCTGTTCCTCTAGGCTGGGCTGGACGACGCATGCATGTTCAACCTGCAACCGCGAGATAAGATCTGCAATAATGTTGATCTTACCGTAATGTTTTTCACCCGGAAATATATTATAAGAGACATGCAACAACCAGTTTAAAGCAAACACATCAGCTGTGGATCCCTGGCAGTTTGACTGTTGATCACAGCCACAACTGACGTATTGTCTGAAAGAAAAACAAAACATGTCAATTAGTCCACATTGGCCCACGTGAATGACTGCAAATATGATTGGTAGGATATCTTTGATTGAAATGTGTGTGGAGTCCCAGGAAGGGGGTTAAATTACCCTACAACCACGAGTCACCAATGACAGCTCCATATGCAAAACCACTTGTATATGTTGTAAGGCACAACACATCAGATGATGTAAGATAGGTGAATTCATGAAGTATTTGTGACTTCATTGAATTGGCTTTGGCAAAACTCAGGTCATGGATGAGTAGTATTGAGGGACTACCATGTATTGAGAGTCCCTCTTTGTACATCTGCAATTGTTAGAGAAAAAACAAGGGGCGAGTGCTTCTGGAAATATAGGGCTGTGATAACAAAGATGTGTTCGCTGCTTTAACTTTACATTTTGCTGGAACGCTGGGATAGAGAGAGAGTAGTTAAATACATTCCAAGGTGCATTGATCCTCTCCCTCCTGACTCGGAAATGGTAGTCGTACTCTAACCAGGACCATTAACCCCACGTCAGTGTGTTATTGATTTAGCACGCCCCCTCTAGTGTATTAATTATTTATTTTCTCAAAATGTTTTTCAAGTAGCTGTTCACACATTGCTCAGATGTAAGTGAAAGCTGTTGCCAGTGAATCAGAATCAAATTTATTTTTTAAGCGTTTAATAAAGTTGTCCTTACGTTTAATTGAACATCTGTAAACAAACCATATATTGTCACAGTCTGGTATTACTCTCTTATGTCAAAATTGTATTTTTTTATGATTATGCATTATCAATTTGTGCCTGGAAATTAATGACACATATTAACAATTCAATTTTTTTGCCTGTAAGTCATATGTTTAACAAATTAGAGGGTTTTTAATAATGATTTACGTGTGATAAAAAAGTCTGACATTCATTGTGCACACCAGTAATATAACTATTTATATTTCTTATTTAAAATAAACGTGGCGCAATGAATGGAACAGCCATGGCGGCTGCCTGGGCCACTGATACTAAACCTTGTGCTCATATAATTATGGGGCTTTAGTGAACATGGTTATGGTTACTGTTTTAATATATTTCGAGATCATTTATATATCATGTACGATTTATTATGTAATGCTTCTTTCGAGCTGTATGTGAAGGTGTACACTATGTGAAGGTGTGCACTAAGGTGTACAATGTACTAAACCATGTGCTCATCTCATCATGAGGCTGTTGTGAATAGTCCATTGTGATTATGGATCCAGGTGAAGGTGTACACGTGATTGTGTATAGGCTCACGTTCACTCAGTCATACTAATCTTAATGAATAACACATCTAACGTTTATCTGCTTACATATTTTGCAAGGTACTTCATTCCTAGTATGATCAACTTCCATCATTACTCCCATGTGTTCTGGGGGAGAGGTCATCAAGTAACACAGCAAGATTAGATTGTATTTCATGCTGTTGTGATAGTTGTCAATAACCTCATTATGACATCGCTTCAAAAACAAAACGAGAAACTAGTTAATATGAGATAATATTAATGAGTTATATAACATAACTTTTATTTCTAAAGGGAGTACATGTTTTAATTGGCTTAACATGTCAATTGTTTTGGAGCACTTATTGGATATTTTTTTAATGTGTTTTTCCAATTTAGGTTTGTGTCTAAGATCAATCCAAAGTAATTAAATTATTTAACTTTTTCAATATTTACATTGTCTATTTTGAGCGTAACAGTTTGTATGCGTTTATCGGACATGTGAAAAACCATGTATTTTGATGTGGTTTTGTTTAAAGATAGTTTATTTATGTTTAGCCATTAAATAACTTTCACTAGTTCTTCATTTATTAAGGTTTGAGTTCATTTATTGAGTGTGTTGTTACTAAAAGTTCTTAAAGTGCTAGATAATGTTGTATCATCGGTCTCATCGCTCAGAATTTCTAGAACTATCAGCTTAAACTGATAACAAACAAAGGCTTCTTCCCCTTGGGCGTAAATAGTTTTTCTTCGACAGCGGCGTCGTCACTTTAGCGCTCACCAGTTCACAGCTAGAGCCGTACCGCACTACCTCGTAGTCTATTGTTGACTGTTGTTTACTGTCGACAGTGCCAGCGATCGAGCTCGAACAGTCAGCGGCTGCTTTGCAGGTGCGACTAGGTTTGCTGTGCCTATCAGACTGCAGGCTAAAATAGTTTTCAATTACCCGTGGCGTGGTTGACAGTCAAAATGTTAATAATCTGAGAGTATCGGTTGACAACAGTGCACTTAAATGTTGCGTTCCGTCTCGGAGCATAACTGTACTCAAACAACGTTACTTCAGGTCACTGATTCGGTGATATTTTCATGTAAATTTGCCTCACTCGGTTGCATCACCTAGACACCGACTCTTGTCTTGTCAGCTTGATTCTTCCCGGATATGTTTCTGGCAAGAATTAGAATGCCAGTGTCCCATGGCTTCAATTTGCTCAGAAGAGAACCTTGACTTAGCTACTGACGTAGCTGCTCCTATTCTGAAACAATGTATTGAGATGTCCTTGCCTGTTAGATCTGTGTTAGTGATGATTGCTTTGAGATATTTTGTGAATGCAGTTTTCTGAACTGGCAACTTATTAGCATAGCAAAAACGAGGGTCATGATCATGTCCCCTGAGCTTGATATAGTTTATCATCCCACGGTATGGACAAGCTGTTTTGCCTGTGGGGGGAACGTTCAGCTTGTATGACTGGAATCAAGAAGTAATTTTGAATGTTTAACAAAACATTGTGACACAAAGATTGCAAGAACATGAGAATACCTGGTAAACATAGTAAGATTGTAGGAAGAGCATCGAGACTTAGAAACTGACTTAATGATGACGAACAAATCACGGACGGACAAAAGCTGGCGCTGGTCGACGTGAGGACATGCTAATACTAGCCTATTGACTGTTTTTGCAACTAAATAATCGTTTGTAGGGTCGAGGTACCGACATGCCTGTGTCGTTCCGAGATGGTGGTTAGGAAGATCATAATCGGACTGAGGGTCTCGCCTTCCTTAAGGTATTGGACAAAAGCAATTACCGTGTTTTGTGGAGGCTGGCAGGTGGTGTCTTTTCCTATTCAGGTCATGCACAAACGTTACAAATCTTGTCCAGTTGTCCTCATAACGTATGGTACTGCTTGGTACGAAGGGCTGTGTGCCAGGGTAGCCAATGAATGGGAACTGGTGTTGTTTGGTCGTCCAGGCTGGGTTGAACAGTGTGTGCGCGTGCGATCTGCAACCGCGAGATAAGATGAGCAACAACATTGATCTTACCCAGGATGTGCCTGGCACAAAAGCAGATATTATAAGACAGACATGCAACAATCAATTGTCGAAGCAAATACATGAGATGTGGATCCCGGGTAGTTTGGTTGTTGATCACCTCCACAACTGTTGTGTTGTCTGAAAAAAAAAACTGATTAGTCCGTACCGGCCCCAGCAGCTGACAACCAGTATGATTGGTAGGAGTTCTTTTATGGAAATATGCTTGGACCCCTATGAAGAGGAAAATTTGTCCTACAACCATGAATCACCCACAACAGCCCCGTATGCAAACCCACTTGCATCTGTCTTGAGATGTAACACATCTGATGTCATCCAAGTGATTGGTAAGAAAGGCAACTGACCATTATATGTGTGTACAAATTCAAGCCAGACGAACACGCCATGCATGCATCTATAGTTATGAGGATTCGATGATTGGCTGTTGTCTTGCATGTAGTCAAATCAATGAGGCATCGGAGGAAGGCGCCACCTGGGGCTATTGCACGGAAAGCAAAATTAAATGACCCGATCAGGGATTGCATTTCTTCCAGAGTTTTTTTTCTCTCTCTTCTTGCTTTACGAGTTTCTGACAAAGAGATGCCACTTTGTCCAAAGGCAAAACAAGTGTTTTATTCACTGTGTCAACTTCGATACCATGGAGTGTAACTGTTGTTGAAGGGTACACCGTTTTAGAATGTTTGATGATGGGTTAACCATTTTGCAGAGCTCAAAAAATAAGACAGACTGGAATGACAATTCGACATAGAGTCTTACCAAAGAACATAAAATCATCAAGGATATGGCTCATATTGGAAATGTGAAACTTGTGTTGCCAAATCCAATGCAGTGCCTGTGACAGGAGCTGAAACGTGGCATGCATGACGGACCCCCGCGGGAAGGCACACATCGAAATAGCTTTTTCCTTGAAATTGGAAACCTAAAAATCTATAATCGAGAGGTGAGACTGATATTATATGGAAAGCATCTTGGAGGTCGGCTTTGGTGATATAGGCGCCCACGGACACAAGTTGTTCAACACAATCAATTGGCATTTGGAAGGTAACTGCTGTGAATTCAGGAAGAATGTGAGAGTTAATCGAGTTGGTTTTTAGAAAGCTAAGGTCATGAATAAGTCGGAATTCACCTAGTTCTTATATCGGGACTAGTCACATTGGTGAGTAAACCGTGTTTGTGTTAGCTGCGTTAGCTTTACATTTTGCTTTCACGCTTGAGTACAGAGTACTAAAGGTATCATAAACACATTTCAGGGGCACCGTCTTCTCCCTCCCCACCCGGAAACGGTAGTCATATTCTAACCAAACTCGGGGTCCCTTTTGAACACCGTATTGTTCACGTATGTCATGGGTTGCCTATCGTCTTATGGAAATTGTACTGCCCTGATGGCTGCATACGTCATAAACAGATGCAGCCATTCCCAATCTGTTCTACTGGTGTGATAACCCGTTTCCTGTCTGTGTTGGGGAGGCCTGGTCCTCATGTGGGTCAAGGTCATAATCAGTGCGTGTTGGATGCTGAGACTTTGATATTTAGCCTCTACTTCCCTTAAATTTAATAGTCGTTTAAAACAGTTCCATCTTTTTATTAGTGTATTTCATTACTACCTTGAGAGGTGAGGGCTTTTGATCAGTAGCACCTGTTTTTTTTTTACCTACCCTGATAACTTTGCTTATCTCATCTTTTACGTCTATGTTTATATTGCACATCTTATTATACAACCCTCCAACTAATTCCATGTCTATCCTTACCTTCTCTTCCTTTACGTTTTGGGGGGCATTGAGCATAAGGAAATTGTTTTCCCTATTTTTTCTTTCATTGATATATGTTTTTGTTTCCTGCACAAAATGTTCGCTATCTTGGGTGGTTTGTTGGCTCCTACTTCCATCATCATTTGGTCTACATGCATGCGTTGCATCCTTGTCCTGCCTTTTTTCTTTCTTTTACTTTTTTGTGACATTTGGCATCTAACCTTTTCTCTACAGCATCAAATTTCGTGTTTATAGTTTTGAAATACAACTCTTTCTATCTTTCTCACTTTTAAAGATTTTCTCACAGTCTTCGGAAGACCTAAATGGTTACTTCAGTTCAGTGTTTACCAAAGAAGTTATTAGTTCATTACCAGTTGCTGTTGCCAACTTTGAGGAGGCTAAATCTGACTATTTAGGACCGTTAGTTGTAACTCCAGAAATGGTAGCTAAGAAAATAAAAGCAATGAAGGATAATAAATCACCGGGAGTGGATGGGATTCCTCCAAAATTACTAATGGAAACAGTAGAACAAATCAGTATACCACTTGCAAGAGTATTCAACTTGTCATTAAAAGAGGGAGTTGTTCCATTTGAATGGAAAGATGCAAACATCATACCATTATTTAAAAAGGGTTCGAGAAATAAGTCAGATAATTACAGACCAGTGAGTTTAACGTCAGTGATTTGTAAATTATTAGAAAGGTTAATGAAAGACCATATGGTGGACTTCCTCGTTAAGTATAAATTATTAAATTCATCTCAACATGGATTCCTTAAAGCGAGGTCATGATTAACAAATATGTTATGGTTTTTGGAAGAAATCACTAAGTGGATAGATGTGGGATCGCCAGTAGATATTATCTACTTAGATTTTCAGAAAGCTTTTGACAAAGTGCCACATCAAAGATTACTACTTAAATTAAAAGCCCATCGTATCGGGGATAGCATAACTGACTGGATAGAACAATGGCTGACTGACAGAAGACAACGAGTTGTAGTAGATGGAGAAGTTTCAAATTGGAAATCGGTTTTGAGTGGGGTACCTCAAGGATCAGTATTACTACCTATATTATTCTTAATATATATCAATGACTTGGACGACAGTAAAACAAGTAATGTACTGAAATTCGAGGATGACACAACTGTTTAGAAAGGTTAATACTGATGGTGATAAACAACATTTACAAAACGATATAGACAGATTAGTGAAATGGTCTGAGAAATGGCAGATGTTGTTCAATTTTGGGAAATGTAAATGCCTACATACAGGACATGGTAACTTGGTTGTAAACTATAAAATGGGAGATACTGTTCTGGGTACTACTGTAAAAGAAAAGGACTTAGGTGTTACAATAAGCGCTGATATGAAAGTTTCTGAGCAGTGTGGTATTGCAGCTTCAAAGGGTAATCAAATTCTTGGATTGATTAGAAGAAACATAACATACAAGGGAAAAAAGTTAATTATACCTCTTTATAAAGCAATAGTTAGACCTCATTTAGAATACTGTATACAAGCATGGAGACCATATCGTAAGAAGGATATAGATACGCTTGAACGCATACAAAGGAGAGCAACTAAAATGATTCCAGAACTGAGAGACCTTAGTTATGAAGAACGCCTGAAAGAATGTGGTTTAACAACTCTAGAGACAAGGAGGTTAAGAGGAGATCAGATTGAAGTTTTTAAGAAATTGATTGGGTATGAAAATATTGATAGAAATATGTTTTTCTCACTCAAGAAGGATAGCAGAACTAGAGGACATGAGGTAAAATTAGTAAAGGATCAATGTAGATCGGACATCAGGAAGCACTCGTTCTCACAGAGGACAATAAATGAATGGAACAAATTGTCTACAGATTGTGTAACTGCTAGCAGCGTGAATATGTTTAAAAACAAGGTTGACACATATCTCAGGAGGGCGGGTTATAAGTAGATGAACATTGTTGGACTCTCGATAAGCCAATGGCTTCCTTGTCCACTTGCCATCTGGGCCTTTGGCTTGGATGGCAAATCTTGTTAAATTTCCAAGCTTCTCTACCATTGCTTTCCGATTCAGAATTGTTTCTATCCATCCATGTCCCGTTATTTTCTATGTTTCTTTTGTATCTTATTTTAGATCTGTGCTGTTTCCTGCACAACATTTTCACTATCTTGGGTGGCTTGTTTGCTCCTACTTTCATCATCATTTGGCCTACAAGCATGCTTTGCATCCATTTCCTGCCTAATTTCTTTTACGTCTTTTCTATCGCATTTCGCATCTAACTTTTTTATCTACAGCTTCAAGTTTCGTGTTCGTAGTCTTATAATACATCTCGCATCTCTCTTCGATAGCTTTCTCATTGAGAATATTTTGTTTCCAATTTTTCAGTTTCCAATTTTTAGCAGAACCACATGCATCCTCATTGCTTGCACTCGTGCATTCTATCTTTCTCACTTTTAAAGATGTTCTCACAATAATTTTTTGCTACCCCTTCTTGTCTCCGTATTCTTTAATTTTGTGGTTGGCGCGCTAGAGATTACTACATTTTCGCCAGTATATTGTTTTGGACCTGTGTATTGGTCGTGTCCACTCATCTCTGTAATTCCAAAAAAAATTAAATCCCATATGTGTAGCACTTACCCTATGCGTGCTGTTGTACTGAGAGTACGTGCAGAAGATTTCAAAGGATTGTGTGCAGTGTTCGACAAGAATTTGTCCCAAGGCTACTCTGGGTAAAAGACGTCTTGGTTGAAATTGGCCACTTAGTATGCTGATGGATCAAGTTGGTAGTGCAGCTTTAATTGCGTTATCACTGAATTACTGATTTTTTCTAGTCTTACCTGTGTTATTTCCATTGTGCACCTAACTGGAAGAAGAATGAAAATTTGGGCGGGAAATCCGACTTGGTCGAATTACTATTTAAGATTGGATATACATCGCATCAACAACGAATTTAAATCACGGTATGGTAATCAGTATGTTACTAGAATAATATGATTAGGATGAGAAATGCCATGTCACCACTGCAAATAGTCAAACAACTAAACAATGGAGCTCATTTGTAAACAGACATCGCGTAATCGGAAGCGGCATGATCCGCAGTATGTACCATCCATTGGTATATACTGCGATTGGCAAATCCAACATCACAACATATCTCTCTGAGTGTCAGCCCTTCACCCGACCTGTCAGTGACGTAGGCGTACTCCATGGTGGTGTCAGCAATTTGAGTTGAGTTGAAACGTCAGATCCGTCAACGTTAATGCACCTGGACACAGCAGAACTGACGATCACCGCTTAGCTTGTACTGAGCGTCGTTATCGGTATTGGCGAAGCCTAGCTTCGTCGTTATCGGTATTAGCGAAGCCTAGCTTCTACGAAAGCAGATTATTATTGTAAACAGACCTAATCTCGTTTTTTGGAAATATAAAAAGTGGACATTCCACACATGTCTGACCACTCAGCGATTCACTGCACGTTGCAAATTGTGCGGCCACAAAATAAAAAATGTGAAGACTCTTAAAACGAGTCTGGTCTGAAGCTTGACACTGCGTAGAAAACTGAACGTGTACCATGCGTGTGTTCTTAGCATCGTAGCTGTGATTGGTATTTCTAACTAAACAACAAATAAGACTGGGCAAACACCCCAAAATTAAATTAATTGATATACAACGGGAATGCCTTCAAATATTTATGTAAATACTACGTTGGCTGTCATGATTTAAAAAATGTTTTATCAAATTCTTCAGCCAGTCAATCCTTATGTTGCGATGTGCTTATGCAGCTGAATTACCCGTGAGTCCCCGGTGCATTTGGTTAAAATAACGAGAACGTGCATAGAGCGAGCGAGAATATGCAATGCCTGCAGCATAGTCAGGCCTTGACATTAAGCTTTTGTACCAAGTGGCCTGTCGGGCCAGTAGTAGTTAAAACTTACTGGCCTCCCAACAAAATGACTGGCCTGACATTTTTATTATTATTTTTTTTATTCATTTAAAAAACACTATTTTTTGCAATACATCACATTACAAGACGAAGGATGCAAGTTTGGCCGCTATTTATTTTGCCGTTGGTGATTTACTTTCATGCTTTCAGTCAGTATTCCATATAGCAGACAATGTTGCTGCAAGAATCGTTTTAGAATCATTATGCCCTCTGTCGAAGCTGCAGGCACAGCAGGTCGCGTTTTGAGAACGACTGGTAATGCCGCCGCGTGCGTATCGAGTTATAGCTAGTTATACCCGAAAATATCGAATATAAACTTTTGGACTGAAGTACAAAGTTACGGTAAACTTAGCTATCTGCACCTGGAATTTATGTTACGCACTGTAGTGACACCTAACGGACAGTCCGTGAACCAGTCGGTTTATAAGAAATCGCTGATATATATCGCGCAGAAGTAAATGCTGCAATATACCAGTATTATACTGGTAACATGGCGCAACAGTAGTAAAACACTTAATGAAGAATAATTTTAGATAAATATTCGTAATGCAAAATTTGTTTCTTGAATTAAAAAAACATTTTCTTACTCAAGAAAAACATTTGAAATAAAAATTCTTACTGAAGAAATAAATGTTAAATAAATATTCTTTAAACTAGATATTTTTGCAATTTGTGCACATTAATATTTTCTTTCCACTCACAAATTGGTAATTTTATGCATGTAGGTAAAGGAAACAATCTTGTTAAAATAGAAAGATGAAATATAAACAGCGGAGGTGTGTTAGGTTGACGTGTACAGATTGGGTGACAGTAATTCACCGTAGAGTGGCTACGCTATTGCTAGCATGTTGTTCTATATTAAAGGTGCTTAATCAATAAAAATTTCTGCTACTCTCATTTCAAATTAAGTTTGTGGAAAACTAAACCTACCTAGTGTCCATTACAATATGCTAGCTCATTTGTGCAACTTTTGTATATAGTTTTTTTGTGTGAAATCATCAGACAAACTATTAAATTAGTTAATGCTTGTTCAAGCATTAACTGAAGTGCAAACCAAAATGCTGAAAAATCACGATTTTGTTCCTTGGTGAAATTTCATAACTTTGTCATGTGATCGGCAAGTGGATGGAGGTCACACGCATGATCGGCATTGACCCACACAGTGTTTAAGACTGCCAGTGAATATAATTCAACTGTAAAACAGGCTTGTTATCAAATGTATATCAATGCAAATGCCATTTTCCAGGATCACATTCAAATGCACATGTTTTGATTATGCATTCTATACGCATTATAATTATATTAGCAGGGTTGCATGTACTAATATAACTATTGTACAGGGTAATACAACTATATACACCATGGTCTTACTTAGAAAGTGGATTCACAAGTCAGACAATGATTGTAACATCTGCTGAGGATTCTGCTAAATGCAGAGCACTTTTTCAAAGTCTGACAAAGAGCATGTTTCGCAACTGTATTTACAATTCATACAGTATAAACGTCAATTTTATTAATGATGAATTTAAGAATCAAACAACTGCATAGAATACACTATGAGGCTTATTAGATATAACCAATGATATAAAACTGTACATCAGGTGCAGAATCTAACAATAATAATTATTCAAACAATTATGTCTGCATTTGATTGGGCATTTGAAATATAAAATGTTTGGAGGTTGCATTCAAATACATGTTCTCTGTTGAGTCCGGATAAACATTTTAAGCTATAGCATCAATTGAAAATGTTTAATGTAAATGTTTATGGTACGCAATCAAATGCACTGAAAATGTAATGACTGCATATGAATGTGCGTGCCATCCAAAATGTGCATTGAAATGCATTTGCATTTGTTAACACATCCGCTACCAAATAATATTTAAATGTAATATTACTGATTATCATTTTACTCCAATTTTTTTTAACAGGTCACTATATTAGTGAAATTTCCAACATAGGTTTTCGCTAATGATATCTTTGAGAGAATTGTCGTAAGTAGTTGATTGATATAGTTCATAGTGTATTGCTTCTGTGATTACAAATAGATTTATCCTGTAATTCTGATCTTCTGATCACACAATGCATTAATTCCATGTTAGAAGTTAATAAATTATCAAACTTAGGAATGTTAGCGGCAGTTGATAAATACAATGGCTGACATGTTTGCTGATAATGGAGTTCCTATTCAGATATTATTCAAAACGTTTTAAGATTGATCAACATATTTGATCTTGACCCGTACCAATCCCTCAACTTGTTTCTTGTCAAAATATGTTTTACTGTATTCCTCTGACGTTTTATATAATAGCCTACATATTTCTTAATAATGTTAAGTAAGGTAACGCAAAGCACCAGTGTGTGATCTAAACTTGTCGTGTTACTTTATATATTAACGTTAGTTACGTAATAATTATGCAAGTAATTATTATTATGAGTAACTGCATTTAACACCCTTAAATGAATTATGAAATCGACCATACCCAACTTTGGTCGTTTCACAGTTCAAGAGTACCTAGCATTAATTACGCTGCCACATAGTCGCCTATACACTATGTCGCACGTTAACAATTTTTGCACTCCATTGAGCTACGCTTAGAGATAACCTACTTCCTGGAACGATATATATTGTATGACATGTTTAGCTACATGCGTACATATTTGCTGACCTGTACTACTAAACGAAAATTTATAATTATGACAATTATGTTTTTACACTCGCTTTGATACAATTGCCACACAATCACAGAAGTGTTGTCCAAAACTTCAGTTCCACAACAGTCAAATCGCCGATGCATCTGGTGAACAGACGGAACTGTTCAAGACCATCGCTAAGCTGCTACACACCGATTACGATACACCGTTCTGCCAATGTGACTCATTCAACACACTTACAGTGCATTTCTTGGAGTTGTTTCTTTGAACATACCTGTTGCATTCACTCCATTTTTCACTCGGAATGTCAACAATGTGGATGCCTGTGTTGGAAGTGCACTATCAGTATGCAAATCATCAATACTTTGTTATGATTTACAGTAACATAACACATTGAATGTGCTTCGAAACAGGAGGTGCATCACAAACTAACCGCTCCCTTGTATAACCACGTGTACATCCCTAACTTTTAGCGTTGCATACAGTGCAGTATCAAAATTGTGGTTTATTCCCATCGACCGAAGATTGTGAGGGGTTATCCTCTAGATGGTTACGCATTTGATTCTCCATCAAGCAACCGTACAACAGTATCAGTTGTACTGGTTTAGAATATAAGGGATTACCAAACCATGTAATATATTAGTTTTCGTGCACCGATGTACATAGCCAATTGTGTCACACGTTGTTGGCCAACCCAATCGTTGTGCTTTCCACCTCGGACATTTTGCAAGGATTAAGCATTACCTGCGATGGAACAAATTGTCCATGCGTTTGTCACCAGCAGACTTGACATTGGGAATGCGTTGCTCTGACTGTCTCGCAAACAAATACAACGGCTGCAAGGAGTTATACTACAGTGTTTGACATAACTTCTGGGCTGAACTGATTAGTCCAATGTGATTAGAGAGTATTTACTTTACTGTAGAAGTGGAGATCGTTTCTTTATCATGTATGCGTATCTTTTGTTCGCATGTCATATGTCATGTCATACCTTCAGTATTAACAATCTCGGCACTCTTAAGTCATACAAACATGTTTTGTTAGTATTGACTATGTTTTACATCAGTTATGTGACATTTTAAAAGTGAGTTGATATTCCATTTCGGTATTTTGTACACATATCTTTGTTTTTTAAAAACTGTTTCACACCCTGAGTGATAACAGTGTTTTTTTAGCATTGCCGCTATGTTAGCTTAATTTAAATGATATTATATCTTAATAGTGAGTTGATATTTTATATATAATTCTTTGTTAACTGTAATAAGTAGGTCATTGTTACACATTGAGCCATTTATCCACATTGATTCTTTACAGTTTACAAAGCTGCAGAATTGGAAATCAACCCATGATCTCCGTGGCAGAGGCCTTACGGAACTGTGCAAAAGTCGAAATACTTGCGTGAGTCTGTATTGTATATATTCACCTTCAACAAAAACAGTGTTCGTCATCTCATCAACAAAACAATTCTGCAAATTTGTTGATTTTCATGACTTGAACAGTTTTGAAAAAAATTCTATGGAAAATACTGATAAATATGTTATATATATACTTTCTCACTGCCCAAAAGTTGAGACACTCTGGTTAGTCTGAGTTGGATATATGCAATTTTTGTATGACCTGTAATTGTTTATATCATGTTTTGATACGATGTGCATGTACAGTTTCGTTTCTTTGAAGGTTCTTGCGTGGATGTTAATGATATCATACTGTAATAGTAATTATATAACCCATCGTTGCTGCCATACATGTAATGAATTATACGTTGCGAATTATATTCTTATTTTGAGCCAACCCGTATTAGTAATTATCAGGTTGTAATAATATACACAACATTGTCCAGGTTGTCAGAGAACGACGTCAGTGATCCTGCGGCCGGCAAAGCTCTGGGTGACTCCATCAAGGAGATGATATCTTTGAGAGAATTGTCGTAAGTAGTTGATTGATATAGTTCATAGTGTATTGCTTCTGTGATTACAAATAGATTTATCCTGTAATTCTGAACTTCTGATCACACAATGGTTTCTTTGTTTGTATGGATTAATTCCATGTTAGAAGTTAACAAATTATCAGACTTAGGAATGTTAGCGGCAATTGATAAATACAATGGCTGACATGTTTGCTGATAATGGAGTTCCTATTCATATATTATTCAAAACGTTTTAAGATTGATCAACATATTTGATCTTGACCCGTACCAATCCCTCAACTTGTTTCTTGTCAAAATATGTTTTACTGTATTCCTCTGACGTTTTATATAATAGCCTACATATTTCTTAATAATGTTAAGTAAGGTAACGCAAAGCACCAGTGTGTGATCTAAACTTGTCGTGTTACTTTATATATTAACGTTAGTTACGTAATCAAAATTGTGGTTTATTCCCATCGACCGAAGATTGTGAGGGGTTATCCTCTAGATGGTTACGCATTTGATTCTCCATCAAGCAACCGTACAACAGTATCAGTTGTACTGGTTTAGAATATAAGGGATTACCAAACCATGTAATATATTAGTTTTAGGTGCACCGATGTACATAGCCAATTGTGTCACACGTTGTTGGCCACAATCGTTGTGCTTTCCACCTCGGACATTTTGCAAGGATTAAGCATTACCTGCGATGGAACAAATTGTCCATGCGTTTGTCACCAGCAGACTTGACATTGGGAATGCGTTGCTCTGACTGTCTCGCAAACAAATACAACGGCTGCAAGGAGTTATACTACAGTGTTTGACATAACTTCTGGGCTGAACTGATTAGTCCAATGTGATTAGAGAGTATTTACTTTACTGTAGAAGTGGAGATCGTTTCTTTATCATGTATGCGTATCTTTTGTTCGCATGTCATGTCATACCTTCAGTATTAACAATCTCGGTACTCTTAAGTCATACAAACATGTTTTGTTAGTATTGACTATGTTTTACATCAGTTATGTGACATTTTAAAAGTGAGTTGATATTCCATTTCGGTATTTTGTACACATATCTTTGTTTTTTAATAACTGTTTCACACCCTGAGTGATAACAGTGCTTTTTAGCATTGCCGCTATGTTAGCTTTATTTAAATGCTATTATATCTTAATACTGAGTTCATATTTTATATATAATTCTTTGTTAACTGTAATAAGTAGGTCATTGTTACACATTGAGCCATTTATCCACATTGATTCTTTACAGTTTACAAAGCTGCAGAATTGGAAATCAACCCATGATCTCCGTGGCAGAGGCCTTACGGAACTGTGCAAAAGTCGAAATACTTGCGTGAGTCTGTATTGTATATATTCACCTTCAACAAAAACAGTGTTCGTCATCTCATCAACAAAACAATTCTGCAAATTTGTTGATTTTCATGACTTGAACAGTTTTGAAAAACATTCTATGGAAAATACTGATAAATATGTTATATATATACTTTCTCACTGCCCAAAAGTTGAGACACTCTGGTTAGTCTGAGTTGGATATATGCAATTTTTTGTATGACCTGTAATTGTTTATATCATGTTTTGATACGATGTGCATGTACAGTTTCGTTTCTTTGAAGGTTCTTGCGTGGATGTTAATGATATCATACTGTAATAGTAATTATATAACCCATCGTTGCTGCCATACATGTACTGAATTATACGTTGCGAATTATATTCTTATTTTGAGCCAACCCGTATTAATAATTATCAGGTTGTAATAATATACACAACATTGTCCAGGTTGTCAGAGAACGACGTCAGTGATCCTGCGGCCGGCAAAGCTCTGGGTGACTCCATCAAGGAGATGATATCTTTGAGAGAATTGTCGTAAGTAGTTGATTGATATAGTTCATAGTGTATTGCTGCTGTGATTACAAATAGATTTATCCTGTAATTCTGAACTTCTGATCACACAATGGTTTCTTTGTTTGTATGGATTAATTCCATGTTAGAAGTTAACAAATTATCAGACTTAGGAATGTTAGCGGCAATTGATAAATACAATGGCTGACATGTTTGCTGATAATGGAGTTCCTATTCAGATATTATTCAAAACGTTTTAAGATTGATCAACATATTTGATCTTGACCCGTACCAATCCCTCAACTTGTTTCTTGTCAAAATATGTTTTACTGTATTCCTCTGACGTTTTATATAATAGCCTACATATTTCTTAATAATGTTAAGTAAGGTAACGCAAAGCACCAGTGTGTGATCTAAACTTGTCGTGTTACTTTATATATTAACGTTAGTTACGTAATCAAAATTGTGGTTTATTCCCATCGACCGAAGATTGTGAGGGGTTATCCTCTAGATGGTTACGCATTTGATTCTCCATCAAGCAACCGTACAACAGTATCAGTTGTACTGGTTTAGAATATAAGGGATTACCAAACCATGTAATATATTAGTTTTCGTGCACCGATGTACATAGCCAACTGTGTCACACGTTGTTGGCCAACCCAATCGTTGTGCTTTCCACCTCGGACATTTTGCAAGGATTAAGCATTACCTGCGATGGAACAAATTGTCCATACGTTTGTCACCAGCAGACTTGACATTGGGAATGCGTTGCTCTGACTGTCTCGCAAACAAATACAACGGTTGCAAGGAGTTATACTACAGTGTTTGACATAACTTCTGGGCTGAACTGATTAGTCCAATGTGATTAGAGAGTATTTACTTTACTGTAGAAGTGGAGATCGTTTCTCTATCATGTATGCGTATCTTTTGTTCGCATGTCATGTCATACCTTCAGTATTAACAATCTCGGTACTCTTAAGTCATACAAACATGTTTTGTTAGTATTGACTATGTTTTACATCAGTTATGTGACATTTTAAAAGTGAGTTGATATTCCATTTCGGTATTTTGTACACGTATCTTTGTTTTTTTTAAACTGTTTCACACCCTGAGTGATAACAGTGCTTTTTTAGCATTGCCGCTATGTTAGCTTTATTTAAATGCTATTATATCTTAATACTGAGTTCATATTTTATATATAATTCTTTGTTAACTGTAATAAGTAGGTCATTGTTACACATTGAGCCATTTATCCACATTGATTCTTTACAGTTTACAAAGCTGCAGAATTGGAAATCAACCCATGATCTCCGTGTCAGAGGCCTTACGGAACTGTGCAAAAGTCGAAATACTTGCGTGAGTCTGTATTGTATATATTCACCTTCAACAAAAACAGTGTTCGTCATCTCATCAACAAAACAATTCTGCAAATTTGTTGATTTTCATGACTTGAACAGTTTTGAAAAAAATTCTATGGAAAATACTGATAAATATGTTATATATATATACTTTCTCACTGCCCAAAAGTTGAGACACTCTGGTTAGTCTGAGTTGGATATATGCAATTGTTTGTATGACCTGTAATTGTTTATATCAGGTTTTGATACGATGTGCATGTACAGTTTCGTTTCTTTGAAGGTTCTTGCGTGGTTGTTAATGATATCATACTGTAATAGTAATTATATAACCCATCGTTGCTGCCATACATGTAATGAATTATACGTTGCGAATTATATTCTTATTTTGAGCCAACCCGTATTAGTAATTATCAGGTTGTAATAATATACACAACATTGTCCAGGTTGTCAGAGAACGACGTCAGTGATCCTGCGGCCGGCAAAGCTCTGGGTGACTCCATCAAGGAAATGATATCTTTGAGAAAATTGTCGTAAGTAGTTGATTGATATAGTTCATAGTGTATTGCTTCTGTGATTACAAATAGATTTATCCTGTAATTCTGATCTTCTGATCACACAATGGATTAATTCCATGTTAGAAGTTAACAAATTATCAGACTTAGGAATGTTAGCGGCAATTGATAAATACAATGGCTGACATGTTTGCTGATAATGGAGTTCCTATTCAGATATTATTCAAAACGTTTTAAGATTGATCAACATATTTGATCTTGACCCGTACCAATCCCTCAACTTGTTTCTTGTCAAAATATGTTTTACTGTATTCCTCTGACGTTTTATATAATAGCCTACATATTTCTTAATAATGTTAAGTAAGGTAACGCAAAGCACCAGTGTGTGATCTAAACTTGTCGTGTTACTTTATATATTAACGTTAGTTACGTAATCAAAATTGTGGTTTATTCCCATCGACCGAAGATTGTGAGGGGTTATCCTCTAGATGGTTACGCATTTGATTCTCCATCAAGCAACCGTACAACAGTATCAGTTGTACTGGTTTAGAATATAAGGGATTACCAAACCATGTAATATATTAGTTTTCGTGCACCGATGTACATAGCCAATTGTGTCACACGTTGTTGGCCAACCCAATCGTTGTGCTTTCCACCTCGGACATTTTGCAAGGATTAAGCATTACCTGCGATGGAACAAATTGTCCATGCGTTTGTCACCAGCAGACTTGACATTGGGAATGCGTTGCTCTGACTGTCTCGCAAACAAATACAACGGCTGCAAGGAGTTATACTACAGTGTTTGACATAACTTCTGGGCTGAACTGATTAGTCCAATGTGATTAGAGAGTATTTACTTTACTGTAGAAGTGGAGATCGTTTCTCTATCATGTATGCGTATCTATGTAATTTGCAACTACAATATCTTAACGAATCAACCAAGGAAAATATCCGTTCATGTTTACAATATAATAAAACGTAGATTACTCTCCATCAAAACTTCAAATCACGTGCAATTCCAATGCCTTCTTCAATTAATTTCAACATTTCCTAATTGAAAAACAGGTTGTAAATATATTTGTAATGGCCAATATGGGCTAGAAGCCAATTCGTACACATAATTTTGTTTGTAAGGTTCTTGTGATGCTTGTTTAAAGAAATGTGATCTGATGCAACCATTGAGAGAACGCAAGTTAATACTTTAACGATGAAATATGTGATACTTTAAATATAATTAGCCGGTATACATCAGCAGTGCAAAACTTGTAACCTCAGGTAACTCTGTTCAAAGTTTCAGTAGACACAATTCTTTATATTCTGTGTCTGTGCAGTTGGCACTGCATTACAGGCCCGTCCTCGGGGATTTTAAACGGAAGTTCGGACACTATCAGCCTGGGAATACTGGGATGATTTCTAAAAAAACTTTACAGCTTAAAATAATTCTCTCAAAAAAGGGAGTTCGTTCGAACCCCTCCTAGGACGGACATGAACTATGTTTTGATTCCTGTAGATAATATCCTATGGTATATTATCGTAGACTGAAGTAATTGTAATGATCAACATTTTGAGGGGTTATCTGATGGGATGTTTCCAATTTGATTGTTGGTTAGGCAAACTACAAGAGTAACCGTCCTACTTGTTTATAATATGACGGAAATATAAATAAGTGACTACTTTATCGGCATGATTCAGCTTAACTATATTGCAGTTGTGGCTCAAACGTATTGTGTTATTTTGATCACACAACAATTTCTTTTTTATTTACATGTTTTCATTCCATGTTAATTTAATGTAACATTTTGATGTTTAAGCATAATATCGGCTCTTGATAAATGCAATGGGCTGAATTGAATATCAATTTGATACAGTATGCAAATCATCAATGCTTTTTTATGATTTACATTCACATTACGAATTGAAATTGCTTGGAATCAGGAGGTGTATGAATTGAATTGCAGCTTGACAAAGTGCAGAATTGGAGTCGATGGCATGCTTGCCGTGGCTACAGCCCTTTCTCACTGTGCAAAAGTTGAGACACTCTGGTTAGTCTGAGTTGGATATATGCAATTTTTTGTATGACCTGTAATTGTTTATATCATGTTTTGATACGATGTGCATGTACAGTTTCGTTTCTTTGAAGGTTCTTGCGTGGATGTTAATGATATCATACTGTAATAGTAATTATATAACCCATCGTTGCTGCCATACATGTAATGAATTATACGTTGCGAATTATATTCTTATTTTGAGCCAATCCGTATTAGTAATTATCAGGTTGTAATAATATACACAATATTGTCCAGGTTGTCAGATAACGACGTCAGTGATCCTGCGGCCGGCAAAGCTCTGGGTGACTCCATCAAGGAGATGATATCTTTGAGAGAATTGTCGTAAGTAGTTGATTGATATAGTTCATAGTGTATTGCTTCTGCGATTACAAATAGATTTATCCTGTAATTCTGATCTTCTGATCACACAATGGCATTAATTCCATGTTAGAAGTTAACAAATTATCAGACTTAGGAATGTTAGCGGCAATTGATAAATACAATGGCTGACATGTTTGCTGATAATGGAGTTCCTATTCATATATTATTCAAAACGTTTTAAGATTGATCAACATATTTGATCTTGACCCGTACCAATCCCTCAACTTGTTTCTTGTCAAAATATGTTTTACTGTATTCCTCTGACGTTTTATATAATAGCCTACATATTTCTTAATAATGTTAAGTAAGGTAACGCAAAGCACCAGTGTGTGATCTAAACTTGTCGTGTTACTTTATATATTAACGTTAGTTACGTAATCAAAATTGTGGTTTATTCCCATCGACCGAAGATTGTGAGGGGTTATCCTCTAGATGGTTACGCATTTGATTCTCCATCAAGCAACCGTACAACAGTATCAGTTGTACTGGTTTAGAATATAAGGGATTACCAAACCATGTAATATATTAGTTTTCGTGCACCGATGTACATAGCCAATTGTGTCACACGTTGTTGGCCAACCCAATCGTTGTGCTTTCCACCTCGGACATTTTGCAAGGATTAAGCATTACCTGCGATGGAACAAATTGTCCATGCGTTTGTCACCAGCAGACTTGACATTGGGAATGCGTTGCTCTGACTGTCTCGCAAACAAATACAACGGCTGCAAGGAGTTATACTACAGTGTTTGACATAACTTCTGGGCTGAACTGATTAGTCCAATGTGATTAGAGAGTATTTACTTTACTGTAGAAGTGGAGATCGTTTCTTTATCATGTATGCGTATCTTTTGTTCGCATGTCATGTCATACCTTCAGTATTAACAATCTCGGCACTCTTAAGTCATACAAACATGTTTTGTTAGTATTGACTATGTTTTACATCAATTATGTGACATTTTAAAAGTGAGTTGATATTCCATTTCGGTATTTTGTACACATATCTTTGTTTTTTAATAACTGTTTCACACCCTGAGTGATAACAGTGCTTTTTTAGCATTGCCGCTATGTTAGCTTTATTTAAATGATATTATATCTTAATAGTGAGTTGATATTTTATATATAATTCTTTGTTAACTGTAATAAGTAGGTCATTGTTACACATTGAGCCATTTATCCACATTGATTCTTTACAGTTTACAAAGCTGCAGAATTGGAAATCAACCCATGATCTCCGTGGCAGAGGCCTTACGGAACTGTGCAAAAGTCGAAATACTTGCGTGAGTCTGTATTGTATATATTCACCTTCAACAAAAACAGTGTTCGTCATCTCATCAACAAAACAATTCTGCAAATTTGTTGATTTTCATGACTTGAACAGTTTTGAAAAACATTCTATGGAAAATACTGATAAATATGTTATATATATACTTTCTCACTGCCCAAAAGTTGAGACACTCTGGTTAGTCTGAGTTGGATATATGCAATTTTTGTATGACCTGTAATTGTTTATATCATGTTTTGATACGATGTGCATGTACAGTTTCGTTTCTTTGAAGGTTCTTGCGTGGATGTTAATGATATCATACTGTAATAGTAATTATATAACCCATCGTTGCTGCCATACATGTAATGAATTATACGTTGCGAATTATATTCTTATTTTGAGCCAACCCGTATTAGTAATTATCAGGTTGTAATAATATACACAACATTGTCCAGGTTGTCAGAGAACGACGTCAGTGATCCTGCGGCCGGCAAAGCTCTGGGTGACTCCATCAAGGAGATGATATCTTTGAGAGAATTGTCGTAAGTAGTTGATTGATATAGTTCATAGTGTATTGCTTCTGTGATTACAAATAGATTTATCCTGTAATTCTGAACTTCTGATCACACAATGGTTTCTTTGTTTGTATGGATTAATTCCATGTTAGAAGTTAACAAATTATCAGACTTAGGAATGTTAGCGGCAATTGATAAATACAATGGCTGACATGTTTGCTGATAATGGAGTTCCTATTCATATATTATTCAAAACGTTTTAAGATTGATCAACATATTTGATCTTGACCATTACCAATCCCTCAACTTGTTTCTTGTCAAAATATGTTTTACTGTATTCCTCTGACGTTTTATATAATAGCCTACATATTTCTTAATAATGTTAAGTAAGGTAACGCAAAGCACCAGTGTGTGATCTAAACTTGTCGTGTTACTTTATATATTAACGTTAGTTACGTAATCAAAATTGTGGTTTATTCCCATCGACCGAAGATTGTGAGGGGTTATCCTCTAGATGGTTACGCATTTGATTCTCCATCAAGCAACCGTACAACAGTATCAGTTGTACTGGTTTAGAATATAAGGGATTACCAAACCATGTAATATATTAGTTTTCGTGCACCGATGTACATAGCCAATTGTGTCACACGTTGTTGGCCAACCCAATCGTTGTGCTTTCCACCTCGGACATTTTGCAAGGATTAAGCATTACCTGCGATGGAACAAATTGTCCATGCGTTTGTCACCAGCAGACTTGACATTGGGAATGCGTTGCTCTGACTGTCTATGAAACAAATACAACGGCTGCAAGGAGTTATACTACAGTGTTTGACATAACTTCTGGGCTGAACTGATTAGTCCAATGTGATTAGAGAGTATTTACTTTACTGTAGAAGTGGAGATCGTTTCTTTATCATGTATGCGTATCTTTTGTTCGCATGTCATGTCATACCTTCAGTATTAACAATCTCGGCACTCTTAAGTCATACAAACATGTTTTGTTAGTATTGACTATGTTTTACATCAATTATGTGACATTTTAAAAGTGAGTTGATATTCCATTTCGGTATTTTGTACACATATCTTTGTTTTTTAATAACTGTTTCACACCCTGAGTGATAACAGTGCTTTTTTAGCATTGCCGCTATGTTAGCTTTATTTAAATGATATTATATCTTAATAGTGAGTTGATATTTTATATATAATTCTTTGTTAACTGTAATAAGTAGATCATTGTTACACATTGAGCCATTTATCCACATTGATTCTTTACAGTTTACAAAGCTGCAGAATTGGAAATCAACCCATGATCTCCGTGGCAGAGGCCTTACGGAACTGTGCAAAAGTCGAAAGGCTTGCGTGAGTCTGTATTGTATATATTCACCTTCAACAAAAACAGTGTTCGTCATCTCATCAACAAAACAATTCTGCAAATTTGTTGATTTTCATGACTTGAACAGTTTTGAAAAACATTCTATGGAAAATACTGATAAATATGTTATATATATACTTTCTCACTGCCCAAAAGTTGAGACACTCTGGTTAGTCTGAGTTGGATATATGCAATTTTTTGTATGACCTGTAATTGTTTATATCATGTTTTGATACGATGTGCATGTACAGTTTCGTTTCTTTGAAGGTTCTTGCTTGGAAATTAATGATATCATACTGTAATAGTAATTATATAACCCATCTTTGCTGCCATACATGTAATGAATTATACGTTGCGAATTATATTCTTATTTTGAGCCAACCCGTATTAGTAATTATCAGGTTGTAATAATATACACAACATTGTCCAGGTTGT
The DNA here is from genome assembly GCA_033239005.1 of Lamellibrachia satsuma. Classification (NCBI taxonomy): domain Eukaryota; kingdom Metazoa; phylum Annelida; class Polychaeta; order Sabellida; family Siboglinidae; genus Lamellibrachia; species Lamellibrachia satsuma. Next base: position 15,965,811 of record BSQZ01000004.1, read on the forward strand.
CAGAGAACGACGTCAGTGATCCTGCGGCCGGCAAAGCTCTGGGTGACTCCATCAAGGAGATGATATCTTTGAGAGAATTGTCGTAAGTAGTTGATTGATATAGTTCGTAGTGTATTGCTGCTGTGATTACAAATAGATTTATCCTGTAATTCTGAACTTCTGATCACACAATGGTTTCTTTGTTTGTATGGATTAATTCCATGTTAGAAGTTAACAATTTATCAGACTTAGGAATGTTAGCGGCAATTGATAAATACAATGGCTGACATGTTTGCTGATAATGGAGTTCCTATTAAGATATTATTCAAAACGTTTTAAGATTGATCAACATATTTGATCTTGACGCGTACCAATCCCTCAACTTGTTTCTTGTCAAAATATGTTTTACTGTATTCCGCTGACGTGTTATATAATAGCCTACATATTTCTTAATAATGTTAAGTAAGGTAACGCAAAGCACCAGTGTGTGATCTAAACTTGTCGTGTTACTTTATGTATTAACGTTAGTTACGTAATCAAAATTGTGGTTTATTCCATCGACCGAAGATTGTGAGGGTTATCCTCTAGATGGTTACGCATTTGATTCTCCATCAAGCAACCGTACAACAGTATCAGTTGTACTGGTTTAGAATATAAGGGATTACCAAACCATGTAATATATTAGTTTTCGTGCACCGATGTACATAGCCAATTGTGTCACACGTTGTTGGCCAACCCAATCGTTGTGCTTTCCACCTCGGACATTTTGCAAGGATTAAGCATTACCTGCGATGGAACAAATTGTCCATGCGTTTGTCACCAGCAGACTTGACATTGGGAATGCGTTGCTCTGACTGTCTCGCAAACAAATACAACGGCTGCAAGGAGTTATACTACAGTGTTTGACATAACGTCTGGGCTGAACTGATTAGTCCAATGTGATTAGAGTATTTACTTTACTGTAGAAGTGGAGATCGTTTCTTTATCATGTATGCTTATCTTTTGTTCGCATGTCATATGTCATGTCATACCTTCAGTATTAACAATCTCGGCACTCTTAAGTCATACAAACATGTTTTGTTAGTATTGACTATGTTTTACATCAATTATGTGACATTTTAAAAGTGAGTTGATATTCCATTTCGGTATTTTGTACACATATCTTTGTTTTTTAATAACTGTTTCACACCCTGAGTGATAACAGTGCTTTTTTAGCATTGCCGCTATGTTAGCTTTATTTAAATGATATTATATCTTAATAGTGAGTTGATATTTTATATATAATTCTTTGTTAACTGTAATAAGTAGGTCATTGTTACACATTGAGCCATTTATCCACATTGATTCTTTACAGTTTAGAAAGCTGCAGAATTGGAAATCAACCCATGATCTCCGTGGCAGAGGCCTTACGGAACTGTGCAAAAGTCGAAATACTTGCGTGAGTCTGTATTGTATATATTCACCTTCAACAAAAACAGTGTTCGTCATCTCATCAACAAAACAATTCTGCAAATTTGTTGATTTTCATGACTTGAACAGTTTTGAAAAAACATTCTATGGAAAATACTGATAAATATATTTCGTGGTGGGGTGGTCACAGGTTTGTAGGTGACCTTGTGGCGAAATGGCCCCACCTGTTTGTAATTAAATTTGTGTATTGGTGGTGGAATGTCTGTATTCTTTGCATTACATGTTCATGACGACTTCTTGATGTATATATGTTATCGTCATGCTTGTAGGAATGTGGGCTCTGAGAAACTTGCCGGACGGGGCTGTACATGTGTTCAGTTCCTGTCGGGTTTGCTTAGAGGAGCTCACATTCCTGTTAATGTTCTTCCCAAAGTGGCTGCGTGATAAGCAGTCCACTTTGCAATAAAAAAACGTCATTTATTTGGCCTGTTTCAATTCTCTCCTACATCGGACTTGTGTTGGTTATTGCATAAATGAATTTATGCAACTCACCAGGTGCATAACAAATTTTATGAGATAACCAAGACAGGTCGTCGTTAAACTTGCCCTGGGTGTCCGAGACTACACCGGAACTATGTGGCCAAATAAATTGTATTACTCCGCGCTAACCAGCCAATCACGGCTTAGCGGAAACCAGTCCAAACCGGAGCCAGTAGCTTGAATCTTTCGCTCCTGCTTCAGTCTCTGCATTGCGAAGTTGTGACTAAAATTTGTCTCTCGAAATCCGCCCTCCTCCCCACCTTTCTTCCTTATTCTCAATGCTTAGTTTAAATGCGATTGTACATCGTTGATGAAATAGGAAGTTGGAAGATGTCGAAACCGCTTTCCCCACTTTTGGCCTAATATAAGATGAACACGGGGGTTTGTCCCCTAGTATTTGGTGTTCATGGGGTTTTCTGCGCAGACAGGCTTCCTGTTTCTTCATCGGTATTCTTGGCTTATGTTTATATAGGTTAGCGAAATGGCCCCACCTGTTTGTAATTAAATTTGTGTATTGGTGGTGGAATGTCTGTATTCTTTGCATTACATGTTCATGACGACTTCTTGATGTATATATGTTATCGTCATGCTTGTAGGAATGTGGGCTCTGAGAAACTTGCCGGACGGGGCTGTACATGTGTTCAGTTCCTGTCGGGTTTGCTTAGAGGAGCTCACATTCCTGTTAATGTTCTTCCCAAAGTGGCTGCGTGATAAGCAGTCCACTTTGCAATAAAAAAACGTCATTTATTTGGCCTGTTTCAATTCTCTCCTACATCGGACTTGTGTTGGTTATTGCATAAAAATATATTATATATATACTTTCTCACTGCCCAAAAGTTGAGACACTCTGGTTAGTCTGAGTTGGATATATGCAATTTTTTGTATGACCTGTAATTGTTTATATCATGTTTTGATACGATGTGCATGTACAGTTTCGTTTCTTTGAAGGTTCTTGCGTGGATGTTAATGATATCATACTGTAATAGTAATTATATAACCCATCGTTGCTGCCATACATGTAGTGAATTATACGTTGCGAATTATATTCTTATTTTGAGCCAACCCGTGTTAGTAATTATCAGGTTGTAATAATATACACAACATTGTCCAGGTTGTCAGAGAACGACGTCAGTGATCCTGCGGCCGGCAAAACTCTGGGTGACTCCATCAAGGAGATGATATCTTTGAGAGAATTGAAGTAAGTAGTTGATTGATATAGTTCATAGTGTATTGCTTCTGTGATTACAAATAGATTTATCCTGTAATTCTGAACTTCTGATCACACAATGGTTTCTTTGTTTGTATGGATTAATTCCATGTTAGAAGTTAACAAATTATCAAACTTAGGAATGTTAGCGGCAGTTGATAAATACAATGGCTGACATGTTTGCTGATAATGGAGTTCCTATTCAGATATTATTCAAAACGTTTTAAGATTGATCAACATATTTGATCTTGACCCGTACCAATCCCTCAACTTGTTTCTTGTCAAAATATGTTTTACTGTATTCCTCTGACGTTTTATATAATAGCCTACATATTTCTTAATAATGTTAAGTAAGGTAACGCAAAGCACCAGTGTGTGATCTAAACTTGTCGTGTTACTTTATATATTAACGTTAGTTACGTAATCAAAATTGTGGTTTATTCCCATCGACCGAAGATTGTGAGGGGTTATCCTCTAGATGGTTACGCATTTGATTCTCCATCAAGCAACCGTACAACAGTATCAGTTGTACTGGTTTAGAATATAAGGGATTACCAAACCATGTAATATATTAGTTTTCGTGCACCGATGTACATAACCAATTGTGTCACACGTTGTTGGCCAACCCAATCGTTGTGCTTTCCACCTCGGACATTTTGCAAGGATTAAGCATTACCTCCGATGGAACAAATTGTCCATGCTTTTGTCACCAGCAGACTTGACATTGGGAATGCATTGCTCTGACTGTCTCGCAAACAAATACAACGGCTGCAAGGAGTTATACTACAGTGTTTGACATAACTTCTGGGCTGAACTGATTAGTTCAATGTGATTAGAGAGTATTTACTTTACTGTAGAAGTGGAGATCGTTTCTTTATCATGTATGCGTATATTTTGTTCGCATGTCATATGTCATGTCATACCTTCAGTATTAACAATCTCGGCACTCTTAAGTGATACAAACATGTTTTGTTAGTATTGACTATGTTTTACATCAATTATGTGACATTTTAAAAGTGAGTTGATATTCCATTTCGATATTTTGTACACATATCTTTGTTTTTTAATAACTGTTTCACACCCTGAGTGATAACAGTGCTTTTTTTTAGCATTGCCGCTATGTTAGCTTTATTTAAATGATATTATATCTTAATAGTGAGTTGATATTTTATATATAATTCTTTGTTAACTGTAATAAGTAGGTCATTGTTACACATTGAGCCATTTATCCACATTGATTCTTTACAGTTTACAAAGGTGCAGAATTGGAAATCAACCCATGATCTCCGTGGCAGAGGCCTTACGGAACTGTGCAAAAGTCGAAAGGCTTGCGTGAGTCTGTATTGTATATATTCACCTTCAACAAAAACAGTGTTCGTCATCTCATCAACAAAACAATTCTGCAAATTTGTTGATTTTCATGACTTGAACAGTTTTGAAAAAAATTCTATGGAAAATACTGATAAATATGTTATATATATACTTTCTCACTGCCCAAAAGTTGAGACACTCTGGTTAGTCTGAGTTGGATATATGCAATTTTTTGTATGACCTGTAATTGTTTATATCATGTTTTGATACGATGTGCATGTACAGTTTCGTTTCTTTGAAGGTTCTTGCTTGGAAATTAATGATATCATACTGTAATAGTAATTATATAACCCATCTTTGCTGCCATACATGTAATGAATTATACGTTGCGAATTATATTCTTATTTTGAGCCAACCCGTATTAGTAATTATCAGGTTGTAATAATATACACAACATTGTCCAGGTTGTCAGAGAACGACGTCAGTGATCCTGCGGCCGGCAAAGCTCTGGGTGACTCCATCAAGGAGATGATATCTTTGAGAGAATTGTCGTAAGTAGTTGATTGATATAGTTCGTAGTGTATTGCTGCTGTGATTACAAATAGATTTATCCTGTAATTCTGAACTTCTGATCACACAATGGTTTCTTTGTTTGTATGGATTAATTCCATGTTAGAAGTTAACAATTTATCAGACTTAGGAATGTTAGCGGCAATTGATAAATACAATGGCTGACATGTTTGCTGATAATGGAGTTCCTATTAAGATATTATTCAAAACGTTTTAAGATTGATCAACATATTTGATCTTGACGCGTACCAATCCCTCAACTTGTTTCTTGTCAAAATATGTTTTACTGTATTCCGCTGACGTTTTATATAATAGCCTACATATTTCTTAATAATGTTAAGTAAGGTAACGCAAAGCACCAGTGTGTGATCTAAACTTGTCGTGTTACTTTATGTATTAACGTTAGTTACGTAATCAAAATTGTGGTTTATTCCCATCGACCGAAGATTGTGAGGGGTTATCCTCTAGATGGTTACGCATTTGATTCTCCATCAAGCAACCGTACAACAGTATCAGTTGTACTGGTTTAGAATATAAGGGATTACCAAACCATGTAATATATTAGTTTTCGTGCACCGATGTACATAGCCAATTGTGTCACACGTTGTTGGCCAACCCAATCGTTGTGCTTTCCACCTCGGACATTTTGCAAGGATTAAGCATTACCTGCGATGGAACAAATTGTCCATGCGTTTGTCACCAGCAGACTTGACATTGGGAATGCGTTGCTCTGACTGTCTCGCAAACAAATACAACGGCTGCAAGGAGTTATACTACAGTGTTTGACATAACGTCTGGGCTGAACTGATTAGTCCAATGTGATTAGAGAGTATTTACTTTACTGTAGAAGTGGAGATCGTTTCTTTATCATGTATGCTTATCTTTTGTTCGCATGTCATATGTCATGTCATACCTTCAGTATTAACAATCTCGGCACTCTTAAGTCATACAAACATGTTTTGTTAGTATTGACTATGTTTTACATCAATTATGTGACATTTTAAAAGTGAGTTGATATTCCATTTCGGTATTTTGTACACATATCTTTGTTTTTTAAAAACTGTTTCACACCCTGAGTGATAACAGTGCTTTTTTAGCATTGCCGCTATGTTAGCTTTATTTAAATGATATTATATCTTAATAGTGAGTTGATATTTTATATATAATTCTTTGTTAACTGTAATAAGTAGGTCATTGTTACACATTGAGCCATTTATCCACATTGATTCTTTACAGTTTACAAAGCTGCAGAATTGGAAATCAACCCATGATCTCCGTGGCAGAGGCCTTACGGAACTGTGCAAAAGTCGAAATACTTGCGTGAGTCTGTATTGTATATATTCACCTTCAACAAAAACAGTGTTCGTCATCTCATCAACAAAACAATTCTGCAAATTTGTTGATTTTCATGACTTGAACAGTTTTGAAAAAAATTCTATGGAAAATACTGATAAATATATTTCGTGGTGGGGTGGTCACAGGTTTGTTGGTGACTTTGTGGCGAAATGGCCCCACCTGTTTGTAATTAAATTTGTGTATTGGTGGTGGAATGTCTGTATTCTTTGCATTACATGTTCATGACAACTTCTTGATGTATATTAGTTATCGTCATGCTTGTAGGAATGTGGGCTCTGAGAAACTTGCCGGACGGGGCTGTACATGTGTTCAGTTCCTGTCGGGTTTGCTTAGAGGAGCTCACATTCCTGTTAATGTTCTTCCCAAAGTGAAAACATATATACATCACTTTGCAATAAAAAACGTCATTTATTTGGCCTGTTTCAATTCTCTCCTACATCGGACTTGTGTTGGTTATTGCATAAATGAATTTATGCAACTCACCAGTGCATAACAAATTTTATGAGATAACCAAGACAGGTCGTCGTTAAACTTGCCCTGGGTGTCCGAGACTACACCGGAACTATGTGGCCAAATAAATTGTATTACTCGCGCTAACCAGCCAATCACGGCTTAGCGGAAACCAGTCCAAACCGAGCCAGTAGCTTGAATCTTTCGCTCCTGCTTCAGTCTCTGCATTGCGAAGTTGTGACTAAACTTTGTCTCTCGAAATCCGCCCTCCTCCCCACCTTTCTTCCTTATTCTCAATGCTTAGTTTAAATGCGATTGTACATCGTTGATTTAATAGGAAGTTGGAAGATGTCGAAACCGCTTTCCCCACTTTTGGCCTAATATAAGATGAACACGAGGGTTTGTCCCCTAGTACTTGGTGTTCATGGGGTTTTCTGCTGAGACAGGCTTCCTGTTTCTTCATCGGTATTCTTGGCTTATGTTTATATAGGTTAGCGAAATGGCCCCACCTGTTTGTAATTAAATTTGTGTATTGGTGGTGGAATGTCTGTATTCTTTGCATTACATGTTCATGACGACTTCTTGATGTATATATGTTATCGTCATGCTTGTAGGAATGTGGGCTCTGAGAAACTTGCCGGACGGGGCTGTACATGTGTTCAGTTCCTGTCGGGTTTGCTTAGAGGAGCTCACATTCCTGTTAATGTTCTTCCCAAAGTGGCTGCGTGATAAGCAGTCCACTTTGCAATAAAAAACGTCATTTATTTGGCCTGTTTCAATTCTCTCCTACATCGGACTTGTGTTGGTTATTGCATAAAAATATATTATATATATACTTTCTCACTGCCCAAAAGTTGAGACACTCTGGTTAGTCTGAGTTGGATATATGCAATTTTTGTATGACCTGTAATTGTTTATATCATGTTTTGATACGATGTGCATGTACAGTTTCGTTTCTTTGAAGGTTCTTGCGTGGATGTTAATGATATCATACTGTAATAGTAATTATATAACCCATCGTTGCTGCCATACATGTAGTGAATTATACGTTGTAATTATATTCTTATTTTGAGCCAACCCGTGTTAGTAATTATCAGGTTGTAATAATATACACAACATTGTCCAGGTTGTCAGAGAACGCGTCAGTGATCCTGCGGCCGGCAAAACTCTGGGTGACTCCATCAAGGAGATGATATCTTTGAGAGAATTGAAGTAAGTAGTTGATTGATATAGTTCATAGTGTATTGCTTCTGTGATTACAAATAGATTTATCCTGTAATTCTGAACTTCTGATCACACAATGGTTTCTTTGTTTGTATGGATTAATTCCATGTTAGAAGTTAACAAATTATCAAACTTAGGAATGTTAGCGGCAGTTGATAAATACAATGGCTGACATGTTTGCTGATAATGGAGTTCCTATTCAGATATTATTCAAAACGTTTTAAGATTGATCAACATATTTGATCTTGACCCGTACCAATCCCTCAACTTGTTTCTTGTCAAAATATGTTTTACTGTATTCCTCTGACGTTTTATATAATAGCCTACATATTTCTTAATAATGTTAAGTAAGGTAACGCAAAGCACCAGTGTGTGATCTAAACTTGTCGTGTTACTTTATATATTAACGTTAGTTACGTAATCAAAATTGTGGTTTATTCCCATCGACCGAAGATTGTGAGGGGTTATCCTCTAGATGGTTACGCATTTGATTCTCCATCAAGCAACCGTACAACAGTATCAGTTGTACTGGTTTAGAATATAAGGGATTACCAAACCATGTAATATATTAGTTTTCGTGCACCGATGTACATAGCCAATTGTGTCACACGTTGTTGGCCAACCCAATCGTTGTGCTTTCCACCTCGGACATTTTGCAAGGATTAAGCATTACCTGCGATGGAACAAATTGTCCATGCGTTTGTCACCAGCAGACTTGACATTGGGAATGCGTTGCTCTGACTGTCTCGCAAACAAATACAACGGCTGCAAGGAGTTATACTACAGTGTTTGACATAACTTCTGGGCTGAACTGATTAGTCCAATGTGATTAGAGAGTATTTACTTTACTGTAGAAGTGGAGATCGTTTCTTTATCATGTATGCGTATCTTTTGTTCGCATGTCATATGTCATGTCATACCTTCAGTATTAACAATCTCGGCACTCTTAAGTCATACAAACATGTTTTGTTAGTATTGACTATGTTTTACATCAATTATGTGACATTTTAAAAGTGAGTTGATATTCCATTTCGGTATTTTGTACACATATCTTTGTTTTTTAATAAATGTTTCACACCCTGAGTGATAACAGTGCTTTTTTAGCATTGCCGCTATGTTAGCTTTATTTAAATGATATTATATCTTAATAGTGAGTTGATATTTTATATATAATTCTTTGTTAACTGTAATAAGTAGGTCATTGTTACACATTGAGCCATTTATCCACATTGATTCTTTACAGTTTAGAAAGCTGCAGAATTGGAAATCAACCCATGATCTCCGTGGCAGAGGCCTTACGGAACTGTGCAAAAGTCGAAAGGCTTGCGTGAGTCTGTATTGTATATATTCACCTTCAACAAAAACAGTGTTCGTCATCTCATCAACAAAACAATTCTGCAAATTTGTTGATTTTCATGACTTGAACAGTTTTGAAAAAACATTCTATGGAAAATACTGATAAATATATTATATATATACTTTCTCACTGCCCAAAAGTTGAGACACTCTGGTTAGTCTGAGTTGGATATATGCAATTTTTTGTATGACCTGTAATTGTTTATATCATGTTTTGATACGATGTGCATGTACAGTTTCGTTTCTTTGAAGGTTCTTGCGTGGATGTTAATGATATCATACTGTAATAGTAATTATATAACCCATCGTTGCTTCCATACATGTAGTGAATTATACGTTGCGAATTATATTCTTATTTTGAGCCAACCCGTGTTAGTAATTATCAGGTTGTAATAATATACACAACATTGTCCAGGTTGTCAGAGAACGACGTCAGTGATCCTGCGGCCGGCAAAGCTCTGGGTGACTCCATCAAGGAGATGATATCTTTGAGAGAATTGAAGTAAGTAGTTGATTGATATAGTTCATAGTGTATTGCTTCTGTGATTACAAATAGATTTATCCTGTAATTCTGAACTTCTGATCACACAATGGTTTCTTTGTTTGTATGGATTAATTCCATGTTAGAAGTTAACAAATTATCAAACTTAGGAATGTTAGCGGCAGTTGATAAATACAATGGCTGACATGTTTGCTGATAATGGAGTTCCTATTCAGATATTATTCAAAACGTTTTAAGATTGATCAACATATTTGATCTTGACCCGTACCAATCCCTCAACTTGTTTCTTGTCAAAATATGTTTTACTGTATTCCTCTGACGTTTTATATAATAGCCTACATATTTCTTAATAATGTTAAGTAAGGTAACGCAAAGCACCAGTGTGTGATCTAAACTTGTGTTACTTTATATATTAACGTTAGTTACGTAATCAAAATTGTGGTTTATTCCCATCGACCGAAGATTGTGAGGGGTTATCCTCTAGATGGTTACGCATTTGATTCTTCATCAAGCAACCGTACAACAGTATCAGTTGTACTGGTTTAGAATATAAGGGATTACCAAACCATGTAATATATTAGTTTTCGTGCACCGATGTACATAGCCAATTGTGTCACACGTTGTTGGCCAACCCAATCGTTGTGCTTTCCACCTCGGACATTTTGCAAGGATTAAGCATTACCTGCGATGGAACAAATTGTCCATGCATTTGTCACCAGCAGACTTGACATTGGGAATGCGTTGCTCTGACTGTCTCGCAAAGAAATACAACGGCTGCAAGGAGTTATACTACAGTGTTTGACATAACTTCTGGGCTGAACTGATTAGTCCAATGTGATTAGAGAGTATTTACTTTACTGTAGAAGTGGAGATCGTTTCTCTATCATGTATGCGTATCTATGTAATTTGCAACTACAATATCTTAACGAATCAACAAAGGAAAATATCCGTTCATGTTTACAATATAATAAAACGTAGATTACTCTCCATCAAAACTTCAAATCACGTGCAATTCCAATGCCTTCTCCAATTAATTTCAACATTTCCTAATTTAAAAACAGGTTGTCTTTTGTAAATATATTTGTAATGGCCAATATGGGCTAGAAGCCAATTCGTACACATAATTTTGTTTGTAAGGTTCTTGTGATGCTTGTTTAAAGAAATGTGATCTGATGCAACCATTGAGAGAACGCAAGTTAATACTTTAACGATGAAATATGTGATACTTTAAATATAATTAGCCTGTATACATCAGCAATGCAAAACTTGTAACCTCAGGTAACTCTGTTCAAAGTTTCAGTAGACACAATCCTTTATATTCTGTGTTTGTGCAGTTGGCACTGCATTACAGGCCCGTCCTCGGGGATTTTAAACGGAAGTTCGGACACTATCAGCCTGGGAGTACTGGGATGATTTCTAAAAAAAACTTTACAACTTAAAAGAATTCTCTCAAAAAAGGGAGTTCGTTCGAACCCCTCCTAGGACGGACATGAACTATGTATTGATTCCTGTAGATAATATCCTATGGTATATTATTCTAGACTGAAGTAATTGTAATGATCAACATTTTGAGGGGTTATCTGATGGGATGTTTCCAATTTGATTGTTGGTTAGGCAAACTACAAGAGTAACCGTCATACTTGTTTATAATATGACGGAAATATAAATAAGTGACTACTTTATCGGCATGATTCAGCTTAACTATATTGCAGTTGTGGCTCAAACGTATTGTGTTATTTTGATCACGCAACACTTTCTTTTTATTTACATGTTTTCATTCCATGTTAACTTAATGTAACATTTTGATGTTTAAGCATAATATCGGCTCTTGATAAATGCAATGGGCTGAATTGAATATCAATTTGATACAGTATGCAAATCATCAATGCTTTTTTATGATTTACATTCACATAACGAATTGAAAGTGCTTGGAATCAGGAGGTGTATGAATTGAATTGCAGCTTGACAAAGTGCAGAATTGGAGTCGATGACATGCTTGCCGTGGCTGAAGCCCTTTCTTGCTGTGCAAAAGTTGAGAAACTCTGGTTAGTCTGAGTTGGATATATGCAATTTTTTGTATGACCTGTAATTGTTTATATCATGTTTTGATACGATGTGCATGTACAGTTTCGTTTCTTTGAAGGTTCTTGCGTGGATGTTAATGATATCAAACTGTAATATAATTATATAACCCATCGTTGCTGCCATACATGTAATGAATTATACGTTGCGAATTATATTCTTATTTTGAGCCAACCCGTATTAGTAATTATCAGGTTGTAATAATATACACAACATTGTCCAGGTTGTCAGAGAACGACGTCAGTGATCCTGCGGCCGGCAAAGCTCTGGGTGACTCCATCAAGGAGATGATATCTTTGAGAGAATTGAAGTAAGTAGTTGATTGATATAGTTCATAGTGTATTGCTTCTGTGATTACAAATAGATTTATCCTGTAATTCTGAACTTCTGATCACACAATGGTTTCTTTGTTTGTATGGATTAATTCCATGTTAGAAGTTAACAAATTATCAAACTTAGGAATGTTAGCGGCAGTTGATAAATACAATGGCTGACATGTTTGCTGATAATGGAGTTCCTATTCAGATATTATTCAAAACGTTTTAAGATTGATCAACATATTTGATCTTGACCCGTACCAATCCCTCAACTTGTTTCTTGTCAAAATATGTTTTACTGTATTCCTCTGACGTTTTATATAATAGCCTACATATTTCTTAATAATGTTAAGTAAGGTAACGCAAAGCACCAGTGTGTGATCTAAACTTGTGTTACTTTATATATTAACGTTAGTTACGTAATCAAAATTGTGGTTTATTCCCATCGACCAAGATTGTGAGGGGTTATCCTCTAGATGGTTACGCATTTGATTCTTCATCAAGCAACCGTACAACAGTATCAGTTGTACTGGTTTAGAATATAAGGGATTACCAAACCATGTAATATATTAGTTTTCGTGCACCGATGTACATAGCCAATTGTGTCACACGTTGTTGGCCAACCCAATCGTTGTGCTTTCCACCTCGGACATTTTGCAAGGATTAAGCATTACCTGCGATGGAACAAATTGTCCATGCATTTGTCACCAGCAGACTTGACATTGGGAATGCGTTGCTCTGACTGTCTCGCAAAGAAATACAACGGCTGCAAGGAGTTATACTACAGTGTTTGACATAACTTCTGGGCTGAACTGATTAGTCCAATGTGATTAGAGAGTATTTACTTTGCTGTAGAAGTGGAGATCGTTTCTCATCATGTATGCGTATCTATGTAATTTGCAACTACAATATCTTAACGAATCAACAAAGGAAAATATCCGTTCATGTTTACAATATAATAAAACGTAGATTACTCTCCATCAAAACTTCAAATCACGTGCAATTCCAATGCCTTCTCCAATTAATTTCAACATTTCCTAATTTAAAAACAGGTTGTCTTTTGTAAATATATTTGTAATGGCCAATATGGGCTAGAAGCCAATTCGTACACATAATTTTGTTTGTAAGGTTCTTGTGATGCTTGTTTAAAGAAATGTGATCTGATGCAACCATTGAGAGAACGCAAGTTAATACTTTAACGATGAAATATGTGATACTTTAAATATAATTAGCCTGTATACATCAGCAATGCAAAACTTGTAACCTCAGGTAACTCTGTTCAAAGTTTCAGTAGACACAATCCTTTATATTCTGTGTTTGTGCAGTTGGCACTGCATTACAGGCCCGTCCTCGGGGATTTTAAACGGAAGTTCGGACACTATCAGCCTGGGAGTACTGGGATGATTTCTAAAAAAAACTTTACAACTTAAAAGAATTCTCTCAAAAAAGGGAGTTCGTTCGAACCCCTCCTAGGACGGACATGAACTATGTATTGATTCCTGTAGATAATATCCTATGGTATATTATTCTAGACTGAAGTAATTGTAATGATCAACATTTTGAGGGGTTATCTGATGGGATGTTTCCAATTTGATTGTTGGTTAGGCAAACTACAAGAGTAACCGTCATACTTGTTTATAATATGACGGAAATATAAATAAGTGACTACTTTATCGGCATGATTCAGCTTAACTATATTGCAGTTGTGGCTCAAACGTATTGTGTTATTTTGATCACGCAACACTTTCTTTTTTATTTACATGTTTTCATTCCATGTTAACTTAATGTAACATTTTGATGTTTAAGCATAATATCGGCTCTTGATAAATGCAATGGGCTGAATTGAATATCAATTTGATACAGTATGCAAATCATCAATGCTTTTTTATGATTTACATTCACATAACGAATTGAAAGTGCTTGGAATCAGGAGGTGTATGAATTGAATTGCAGCTTGACAAAGTGCAGAATTGGAGTCGATGACATGCTTGCCGTGGCTGAAGCCCTTTCTTGCTGTGCAAAAGTTGAGAAACTCTGGTTAGTCTGAGTTGGATATATGCAATTTTTTGTATGACCTGTAATTGTTTATATCATGTTTTGATACGATGTGCATGTACAGTTTCGTTTCTTTGAAGGTTCTTGCGTGGATGTTAATGATATCATACTGTAATAGTAATTATATAACCCATCGTTGCTGCCATACATGTAATGAATTATACGTTGCGAATTATATTCTTATTTTGAGCCAACCCGTATTAGTAATTATCAGGTTGTAATAATATACACAACATTGTCCAGGTTGTCAGAGAACGACGTCAGTGATCCTGCGGCCGGCAAAGCTCTGGGTGACTCCATCAAGGAGATGATATCTTTGAGAGAATTATCGTAAGTAGTTGATTGATATAGTTCATATTGTATTGCTGCTGTGATTACAAATATATTTATCCTGTAATTCTGAACTTCTGATCACACAATGGTTTCTTTGTTTGTATGGATTAATTCCATGTTAGACGTTAACAAATTATCAAACTTAGGAATGTTAGCGGCAGTTGATAAATACAATGGCTGACATGTTTGCTGATAATGGAGTTCCTATTCAGATATTATTCAAAACGTTTTAAGATTGATCAACATATTTGATCTTGACCCGTACCAATCCCTCAACTTGTTTCTTGTAAAAATATGTTTTACTGTATTCCTCTGACGTTTTATATAATAGCCTACATATTTCTTAATAATGTTAAGTAAGGTAACGCAAAGCACCAGTGTGTGATCTAAACTTGTCGTGTTACTTTATATATTAACGTTAGTTACGTAATCAAAATTGTGGTTTATTCCCATCGACCGAAGATTGTGAGGGGTTATCCTCTAGATGGTTACGCATTTGATTCTCCATCAAGCAACCGTACAACAGTATCAGTTGTACTGGTTTAGAATATAAGGGATTACCAAACCATGTAATATATTAGTTTTCGTGCACCGATGTACATAGCCAATTGTGTCACACGTTGTTGGCCAACCCAATCGTTGTGCTTTCCACCTCGGACATTTTGCAAGGATTAAGCATTACCTGCGATGGAACAAATTGTCCATGCGTTTGTCACCAGCAGACTTGACATTGGGAATGCGTTGCTCTGACTGTCTCGCAAACAAATACAACGGCTGCAAGGAGTTATACTACAGTGTTTGACATAACTTCTGGGCTGAACTGATTAGTCCAATGTGATTAGAGAGTATTTCCTTTCTGTAGAAGTGGAGATCGTTTCTCTATCATGTATGCGTATCTTTTGTTCGCATGTCTTATGTCATGTCATACCTTCAGTATTAACAATCTCGGCACTCTTAAGTCATACAAACATGTTTTGTTAGTATTGCCTATGTTTTACATCAAGCGTTACCTGCGATGTAACAAATTGTCCATGCGGTTGTCACCAGCAGACTTGACATTGGGAATGCGTTGCTCCACCGATGGCCTCGCAAACAAGCACAACTTAGGAATGTTAGCGGCAGTTGATCAATACAATGTCTGACGTGTTTGGTTAATGAAGTTTCTATTCAGATAATATTAAAATAGTTTAAGATTCTTCAACATATTTGATCTTGATCCGTACCAATCCCTCAACTTGTTTCTTGTAAAAATATGTTTTACTGTATTCCTCTGACGTTTTATATAATAACCTCCATATTTCTTAATAATGTTAACTAAGGTAATGCAAAGCACTAGTGTGTGATCTAAACTTGTGTTACTTTATACATCAACGTTAGATACATAATAATTATGCAAGTAATTATTGTTACGAGTAATTGCATATAATACCCTTAAATAAATTATGAAATCGACCTCACCCAACATTGGTCGCTTCACAGTTCGAGAGTACCTAGCATTAATTACGCTGCCACATAGTCGCCTATACACTATGCCTATTTATCATCTACCGACCGCCTCCCATACAACGTCCACTCTAACTCACAGCCGTTCACCACCTTCATTGACCTGTTCAGTACTATCGCCAAGCTACTACACACCGACGACGATACACTGCTCCCGCCATGTGACTCTTGCAACACACTTGCACAGCGGATTTTGGATTTGTTTCTTAGAACAGATCTCTTGAATTCGCTTCGCACTCAGTCAGAATGTCAATAGAGTCGATGCCTCTATTGGAAATGCACCACCAGAATGTAAATTAATTACTTTTGAGCTTGCCACTGACACTGAAATCAGGACACTGTTGCAGTCATCGTCAGTGAAATCATCAATCTACAATTTGAGTGCTGTCATTACACCCAACCAACACACAACTAAATTCTTAAAGATTAAATTAGAATTTTCTTTGAAACAGAACTTATTGATATGCATTCTGGTGTTTTTATGTGGTTGCCATGTCTGGTAACTGGTATCTGCATGTGGAATTATTTGAGTCTGAGTACGAATAATGAAATATGAGATTTTCTTTGGTCTAATATCGATTTTCGACATGAAATGAACCCAACCAATACGTAAAGCAGCGATAAGTAGTTACTATCCTGGGGTAAGAAATCGTGGAGAAACATCCAATTCACCACAACCATTCACTGCCGATTATAGTTAAATTGCCACTAGTATGAAACAGCAGCACCAACCATCAACATTTTTGTATGTCTTGGGGCCAAGACATGTGTCGACGTGCCATAGTCTTAGGCTGATTATCGCCATTCATGGTTTGACTGGGCCACTATTACTTCTGGATCTTCATCAATTATGTGTAGCAATGTCCCACATTAGCAATTTCTGCACTTCATTGAGCTACGCTTAGAGATAACCTACTTCCTGGAATGATATATATTGTATAACATATTTTTGCTACATGCGTACATATTTGCTGATCTGTACTACTAAACGAAAATGTATAATTATGACAATTATGTTTTTACACTCGCTTTGGTACAATTGCCACACAATCACAAAAGTGTTGGAGCGTAAATGGATGAAGATCGTGCAGGACAGTTACATACTTTTACTGCCACCAGCTCCAGGCCGTCACATAATGTATGCCATGTGCAAAACTTCAGTTCCACAACAGTCAAATCGCCGATGCATCTGATGATCAGACGGAACTGTTAAAGACCATCGCCAAGCTGCTACACACCGATGACGATACACCGTTCTGCCAATGTGACACATTCAACACACAATGCATTTCTTAGAGTTGTTTCTTTGAACAGACCTCTTGAATTCACTCCATTTTCACTGTTCAAGACCATCACCAAGCTGCTACATACCGATGATGATACACCGCTCCGCCAATGTGACTCATTCAATACACTTGAAATGCGTTTCTTTAAATAGAAATCTTGAAATCGCTCCATTCTCACTCAGAATGTCAACAATGTCGATGCCTCCGTCGGAAATGCACCGTCAGAATGTGAATTAAATGCTTTGGGTCTTGCCACTGAGGTTGAAGTCAGGACCAAATTGCAGTTGTCGCCGGTGAAATCACGTGAAATTTATCCCATTCCAAAATGGCTCCCCAGAGATATGCGCATGAGATTGTGGCTATATTCACGGAAGTCGTTATCGTTTCTGGCATAGTGACTACTCATCTGAAGGGGTGCCCGTCTACCTGTCCAATCACATTGTTGATACAGCCCTTGTATATGTGCAGAATTGCATTCTGCTCGCAATGGACAACCAGTCATTGTCATCAGGGTGCTTTTTGATTTGTCCACTGCATTTGATACCATCGACCACAAAGTGAATGAGTTCAATTCGTCCACATTCAAGGAGCTACATCACTTCCTCGTTCTCCTTATTGCATATTGCGTTCTCTGTCAGTGCAGCTCCAGTTGCCAAGATCATTCACAAGAACAACTTGATGTCACACTTCTGTGCAGATAATAACCACATTTTCCTGGTGCACGTTGCTGCGACTGTCACACATATCAAGCTGTGTGTAGAATAAAACGGTGTGGATGAGGTAAATCTTGATTTTCAGCTGTGAAGTCTCTGTCCGGTTGCACCAGCGCAGTTTGCATCTTGGATCAATGGCTGTTGGATGCTTATACGCCTTCTTGTATTCAATGGTGGAGAGACGCTTGTCCACGCTGGTGGACAGGGCTTATAGCAGGCTACTGTTGTACAGGACATCGAAGCTGGAAAGGTGATGCCGAAGGTCTCTGATGCCTGGAATTATTGTGCTGGCTGTCACGATGTTCTGGCCTTGTGTCTTGTCCGATGCTTCCTCGAACGGTTGCATAATATCCATAAACTCATTGAGGATGTTGCGATTGATATTGGAGTTTGTGTACTTTTGTTACGGTGTCCAATTTTTCCTTGGGGATGGTGAGCCAACGTACTGGAGGGTATGAGAAGGCCATAACAGCATTGTGCCATTTTCCTTTATAACATGCGATCCAACACAGCCAAAAACGGTATTCTCGGCAATGTTTTATGCCAAGAAGAATAGTGACCATACGTGACTGAAATGTTGCTTCATCACCTTTGACCAGCCACAGCATATCAAGGGAGTTGAGATAATGCTCTCTTCTTCACAACTTGAAGATGGCATCTTGAGGCTGAGGGGCTTTCATTATGTGATGACGTACATGGGTTCAATAGGCTACGTGATGTCAGGTGGTGGAATTGACGCTTGCTAGGAGACAGTCTATGCTGGGAGCTCAATGGCGCATATGATGACAGGCCACTTGTATTCTCTGTCGTGGGCTCTTGTGGCTCGCTAGGTGACGATTGCATCACTAATGTCTGATTTGCTGGTTTGTATACAGGAAATGATACCAGTATTCAATGCTACGGCCACTTCGCCTACGCCAAGTGTGCGCGTCTCTATCTGCATCAGACAAGAAAAATTAAGCAGGTGATGCGTGCTGCTGAGTTTAGGATGTTTGCTGATTAGGGAATGTTCGTTGCTAAGAGGTTGGTCGGGGTTCCATTCGCAGACACCAATATGAAGAGGGGTGACTGGATTGTAACATACCAGCGAGGGTTCGGCAGTTTACCTTACTGTTCAATGCCACCATGAAGTTAGTAGTCCCTCAGCATATAGTTCTATGGAACCCTAGTTACACAGCCAACAACACACGCCTCATCTCAATTATTGCACAATGTATTAAAAATGATTCTGTCCACTGCCGGCAGGCTGACAGGGATGTGGACAGGCTGATTGTCTCAACAGACCGGGAGGTTTCCAATCCAATTGTTGTTGCCACTGACACTGACATCCTGGTAATGCTGGTGAACCAGGCATGTTGCACACACGACAGTGTGCACATGGTGCGAGGCCTGCCTTCCTGTGTCAACGTTCTTGACACCCAGGAGAAGATCGGAGCTCTACGTGTTGTTCATCCATGCTGTTTCTGCATGTGACCGTGTGTCAGTGGTGTTCAAGAAGGGTACGAAGACCATGCAGCATAAGGTGAAGACGAGTTTGGGAATTATCTGCTGTCTGGAAGCTTTCATCAACATTGACAACAAAAAGGAAAACATGTTGGCAGCTGGATATATATTCTTGATCACATTGTACAGAGTGCACTAGAGGACCGCACTGGAAGCCCTGAGATATAAGTTATACGGGAGAGCCATCAGGAAGTGTCAACTGTCTTTGGAATTCATGTTGGAGACACTTCCTCTGACTATTGTGGCTGCCTGGCAGAATTCCTTCTGCACCTACCACTCTGTGCAGCCATGGAGTGGAAGCACCCTGCCTCCCACTGACTGGTGCTCGTCATTGCAAGAGGATGTACAAATAAATAAATAAATGGGTCTTGTTCCAAGTAACACCCCCAACCCCAGCCCCAGACAATCCCATCCACATGGTTTCTTGTGGTTGTAAGGGCCATTGTGGGAAGCCAGTTGAGGTAGTTTGCCTATATCAGTATGTAATGCTCAATTGAATGTTATGATACTCACTGTTGTAAGTAATAAAACGATTGGAATTTTATATATTATTCACGTTTTTCCTTTATGTTTGCCCTGATTAGAGTCAACTCTAACATGTTTTAGTGGTGTTAGTTGGATAGAGCATGGTGGAAAACCCTACCCTGGACACCACCATTTCCCCTCTAGCCTTAGTGATTCAGAAGTTATATAGTTAAACAACAGGTTGCTGCCTTCTTGGAGTGTGTGCTTAGCTCAATATGGATTCATAGGGATTTTTAATATGTTATTCTAGACCCTTTCAGGGATCTGTGGTGCAGAATAAAACTTTTTGTATTGAACTGTTAGGTTTTGTCTAAAACTCCTGGACTAAGATATGATAATTATTTTTTTAAAGATGATTTTGCCATTTTAATGCGAATTATGCATTGACGGTAATTTAATTGGTGACTATTTTGCTGTGATTAAAGGAATATCATATTACAATGTCCAAGTAACCAAACAATCACAAAAATGGACACTAGTGACAAAACTGATTGTGGTTTATCCCCTGGTGTGGTGATTTTTTAACTTACATTTTAGAAATGTAGTTATATTTCCTACACACTTAAAACTAACACGGAGTGAGTTCACAGAGTCGGTGCAGCAACTGAAAAAAGCTCTTGTTCTGGCATTTGTTTTAACACTGAGAACAACAAGTTGATTATAATTAGACGACCGAAGCTGTCTGGGTTGTTTTGCAGGAGTGAGCAGTGAATGTAAATATGCTGGTTGCGTGGATGAAAGTGCTTGATAGGTAATTGTACAGATCTTAAAAAATAATGCGATATTGGACAGGGAACCAATGCAATGATCTAAGAAGTGGTACTGAGTGAGAGAAACGAGTAGACCGGGTAACTAGCCTTGTCAAACTATTTTGCACACGTTGAAGTTTCAAGATGCCCTTAAGAGCAATATTATGATATATAATATAAACAATGATTCCCTGCGGTAGTAATAATAGTAATAACACAATCATAATCACAAGAAACCAGAGCCCAGAGATGTATTTATGCATGATATAATTAACAGGCTCCGCCAAAAAATTTAATGTGTCTTTTAAATATGTCTTTGTGGAAGATAGCTTCAGTTTCAGACTGTTTTAAGGTGATCGGGGAGTTCATTACAGATTTTGGGTTCAGCTACAGAAATAGCTCGCTTGGCCAGGTTAAACTTGGTGTTACGAACAAAACATTGTAAAACAATAGATTATCTGGACTGCATCAGAATATTTGAAAGACGCAGTAGACTAATAAAATAGAATGGCTGTTGAGTTGATAGAGCACACTGTGTTTCATTGGTCCATTTAAATTTGATTCAACAGTGTAAATGTTGACGTTAGGGTATTGAGGGTGAGAAATGAAACGTCATGTGTACAACGCAGTCAAGGTAATGTCGCAGAAGTTGGTGTTTAGTAATTAGTGCATTTGATATTATGTTAGCAGTAAGTAAATTTATAATACACAAAATTGTACAGATGACACATAAATAGAAGAATATTATGTAACATACAGTTCCCGGATGTCATCACTGTGATGACTGAGAATGAAAGATGGGTGTAGACAGTTTCTGAATAATCACACCAGCTGAATAGTCACACCAGACACCTGACACCTCGAAAATAATGCTGACGAGGTGTTAGGTGGCAGTTTTGATAATAATAAATATATAATAAATAAATCATTCAAATATGTTAATTTTCCTAGAGAACAAGACCAATGGTAGAGATTAAATGTATATTCATATTGTTTGGCATTTATACTTGCCTAGTGAAATCTGTTGTTGAATATTCACACTAGACTGAGTTCAATCAGATATCTGGATGACACTGACGTAGATAACTATAGTGTTAATCCACTTAGCCCATGTACAGAGTGACACATCCAGGGAGAGATGGGTCGTCAATGCTGTTGTTTCTCTTTACTTTATCCCTGGAGTCTGGGGTGAGGCTGGCACCGATACCGATCGTTGATTTTTGTTTTCCTTTCTTCTTTGTCATTAATCCTGTTTCACTGCTATCTCCTCCACCCATCTCTACTCCCCTCTATCCCTCGCTCTCAATCTCCACTCCCCTCTGTCCCTCGTCTCAGTCTCCACTCCCTCTATTCCTTGCTCTCATTCTCTACTCCCCTCTGTCCCTCGCTCTCATTCTCCACTCCCTTCCTGCTTTAAAGCTGTAATGGTTGACATGTTGTAACATACTGATTACACCCTAAAATGTAATAATTGTTAACATAGTTAGTTTTATATATATATATATATATATATATATATATATATATATATATATATATATATATATATATATATATATATATATATAACAATGCTCTTATCGAATTATTATGGCTTTCTGTTATTCTGTCTGAGGTAATTTTTTTCATTGTGATATTGATATCTTATTTAATTTATTGATCAAATCTTAAAAAAGGTGTAGAACAAATATATTAACAAATTATCCTTAGAACAAGATTTTAGTCACATTGCGTGAGGACAAGACTCAAAACAATGCATGAAATAAATATGGGCAAATGCTAGAATCAAAAGAATTTTTCCTGTACCATAGTAAAGTTCAAACTGAATCCTATTCGATACATAGAATCAGTAATTTATGGTTTATGTTGTTGATGAAGCTCCAGTTATCCAGTTCGTTATCAATAGTGCTTTGGTACAATTGCCACACAATTGCAGAAATGTTGGAGCTTAAATGGAGGATCAATCAATAAATAAAATGTGTTACCCTGTAACCTTCTCGAAAGCATGAACCCCCTCTCAATAAATGTGTTACACGGTAACCCTCTCAAAAGCATGAACAGACGTTACACAGTAACCTCAAAATAGTGAACCCCCTCTCAATAAATGTGTTGCTCAGTAACTTTTTCAAAGGAGTTTACAGATACCTCCTGCTTGATCTCACTGGAATGAATGTGGTGTGTAGTGGATGTGTTGCATCGCGTAATATGTTTTCTGTCTTCTTTGTCATATAATGATAGCGCGAGCTGCAAAGTGGTGTAACATGGATGGATTTAGCAGCATGTTTTACCTCTAGCTTGGTTATGTGTTCAGCTGAGAGTGAGCTATGGCAGCACAGAAAACAATACAAAAGAACTTACTGCATTCCTGCCTGATAGAAGGTTGACAGCACACTTTGACTAACCTCAAACGTTGACAGTTTCGAGAGGAAGTGGAGTCTTTGTCTACATTTCTTGTACACAGATACTGTGTTTTCATTCCAGTTCAGTTTTTCGTAAATAATCACACCCATATATTTATAAGTGGTACCATGCTCTACAGTTTCACCGTTAACAGTCAGTGGTGTTGGTGGGTTTCTATTTCTTCTAAAGTCAATTACAATTTCTTTGGTTTTCTTTACATTGAACTGCAGAAAGCTGTCACTGTACCATGAAGTTAGTCTTTGCACTTTGTCTTCATGCGTTGTGTTGTCATCACGGCAGATGAATCTAGCCAAACATGTATTATCGGCATATTTGAGAAGTATATTCTTGCTATTCTGTTGGATTGGCCTACAGTCACTCGTGTGCAGGGTGTACAGTACAGGGTGTACAGTACAGTACAGTGCAGTACAGTGCAATACAGTACAGTGCAGGGGAAATAACACTTCCCTGAGATGTGCCTGTGTTCATGTTTCTGCTGGAAGATGAAGCACCATTAATTTTCACATACTGTGACCTATTCGTGAGAAAGTCAAGTACCCATAGAATCAGTGTTGGATTCACGTTCATGTTCCTCAGCTTAGATGTCATCAGATGAGGTTGAATCGTGTTGAACATGCTGGGAAAATCTACAACTAACAATCTAGCTGATGTTCCTGGCTTATCACAGTGTTGGCGCACATAATGTAACAAAGTGATGCTAGCATCATCAGTACTTCTATTCGTCTTGTATGCGAACTGACGCGGATCAAGAAATGGCTTTATTGCTTTGGCAAGGTGGTTCAGGACTACACGTTCTAGACATTTCATCACTTTTGAGGTAAGTGCCACGGGTTGGTATTAAAAACATTATTCAGAACTAGTTTTGAGATCTTTGGTACTAGTAATATACATGATGTCTTCCATAGCATAGGTATACTGTGAGCATTCAAAGAAAGCTGGAATAGTCTGGCAAAAACGCCAGTGAGTTGATCACTGCACATATTCAGAATTTTATTGCTGATCCCATCTGGACCAGTGGCTTTTCTGGAACTGGCACCTTTCAAAATATTCCTCACCTCAGTCTCTGTAAGATCTACTCAGTCATTCTCGACAGTAGTACTTCAAGTTCTTCAGTTTGTTTGTCTGAGAAATCCAGAACATCATACCGAGTATAGAAAGTGTTCAGATCTTCCGCAAATTCCTGTGTATTGTCTAATGTGACCTTCTTTTTGCGCGGTTTGTAGCCAGTGCTGGTAAGAAGCCTTTGCCATGCTGATCGAACGTCTTTTCCGCCAAGGTCTTTTCCTATCTTTTCCTTGCATGTAGCCTTTTTCTTCTTTACTTCTTCTTCAGTTTTGCTTGGATTTTCTTCAGTTCATTCCAATCCTTTTCTCTTATAGCTCGTTGCTTGTTTTACAACAGTTCTTTTAGTTCTTTGTCGACCCAAGGTTTGTTATTTGGATACGCAGTAATTGTTTTAGATGGAATGCACAAGTTTTCGCAGAATCTGACATACTGCGTGATTGTGTCAGTGACCTCATTTATTCCCTCACTTGCCTCGAAAAACACTCCAATCCGTGCAGTCAAAATTGGAACGTAGAGTGCCTATGGCTGACCTGAATTTTGTGTGGTTTTTCACATTTGATCTTGTGTCAGTACATAGGGATTAGCTGGAGCATATTGTGATCAGAACTTCCGAGAGGAGGAGTTTTCGAGATTGTTACTTAAACTAAAGCCCATGGTATAGGCATGGTATTGCAATGTAATTAGCTGGATAGAAAAGTGGCTTACACACAGAAAACAGACTAATAATAGATGGTGAAATTTCAATCTGGAAACCTGTTTTGAGTGGGGTATCACAGGGATAAGTATTAGGGCTTATACTATTGTTAATATTTATATCTAAATGATTTGGAAGATGACATCTATCAAAGTACTGAGATTTGCAGATGATAAAAAAGTATTCAGAAAGGTTAAAAATGATACAGATAAAAAATTTACTGGATGGATCTTCAGCCACTGCACATCAAACTGCCTCCGTTGAGACCAGCTCCGTATTGCAGCACCGAATCAACAGTTGAGCCTCCTGTCATAATCACGAATGATACTCATGAAGCTACGTCAAGTAACAAGACGAGCATTCGAGTTCCGAACATCAACTTGAGCCGTGTCCTCGACTCACCGAACCGACCCGACAAGCGCAGGCAACGAGCACAGCAGACAAACGATGATGGTTTCCACCTGGTATCGTGCAAAAATGATCGCAAGAAGTGGTCCAATCGATAATTGGGACACGGAATGGCAGTAACGGCAACAATAAACTGAAAGTGTATGGTGGACGGTTTCTGTCTGTATTCATATCGAGACTTGATCCAACTGAGTCCATCGATGAACTATCTCTATATATATCAAGTCAGTGCATAACCTAGATGCTAAGTGTGAAAAGCTGAAAACGAAACATGACAATTTTGCATCATTCAAGATTGACGTAGTGTGCAATAACACGTCTAAGTTCTTTAACCCTGAAAACTGGCCAGCTGGGGTCTATCTGAGGAAGTTCTTTAATCCCAAGGACTAATTTGTAATTATAATTACTTTAAAGGTTTTATGCCTTTTTTAAGTAATTTGGTAAATGAGTGTGATGTTTTGTGCCTTCATGAGCTTATGCTAACGAAACAGGAGTGTCACATTCTTAACAATTGTCATGATGATTACGTTGGTTACGGTGTTTTACCAGTGAACTCCTCTGACGGTATTATATCTGGTAGGCCATATGGTGGGGTAGGTTTCTTATGGAAACGCTCTCTTGATCAATATATTGCCATACTTGATGATTGTTATGACTGGCTTTGCGGCATAAGAATATGCAGTGGAAATAAGGAGTATTATTTACTAAATGTATACTTGCCCTACAAATCTGGGACAGGTTTAATGATTATATGGCTAAAATTGCGATATATGTTGATACTATTAATAGCACATGTGTAACAATTATTGGTGAGTTTAATGCTGATATTTCTAAGAAATTAGTGTTTGGGAATATATTTCTCGATTTCTGCAATGAATATTCCATGTCTATACATGATAAGGATAATCTTCCAATAGACACATACACGTATGTCAGCTCTGCTTGGGGAACAACCTCGTGGTTAGATCATGTTATATGCACCTCTGATGCTAATGACTGCATAACTAACATATCTGCGCTTTATGGTTGTATTAAATCGGACCATCATCCGGTGTCATTCAGCATCAACATTACATCCATCCGATATTGACGTATATAGAGAATGCACAAAAACAGAACTTAGTAAAGTGTATATTCCACCCAGTGTGAAGTGCAGTGACCCCAATTGTCACAATTGTAGCTATCATGACGATATCAATGATTTTTATGATGCCATTATGGGTACGTTGAAGATGTCTAGCCAATCATTGATCACTAACTGTAAATGTGATTATAAACACGCTGTAGTACTAGGCTGGAATGACAAAGTGAAGGAGCTTCACAGTGCCTGTTTAATATGGAGAGCGATTGGCAAACCAAGACAAGGGGATGTTTTTACTGCCATGAAATTTAAACATGCTATCAGAAAATGTAAGAAAGACAAAGAAATTATTATTGCTGGTAGTATTGCTGAAAAGATGTGTCAAAAGTGAAATGGTCTGAGAAATGTCAGATGTTGTTCAATTTTGGGAAATGTAAATGCCTACATACAGGACATAGGAACTTGAATGTAAACTATAAAATGGGAGATACTGTTCTGGGTACTACTGTAAAAGAAAAGGACTTAGGAGTTACAATAAGCGCTGATATGAAAGTTTCAGAGCAGTGTGGTATTGCAGCTTCAAAGGGTAATCAAATTCTTGGATTGATTAGAAGAAACATAACATACAAGGGAAAAAAGTTAATTATACCTCTTTATAAAGCAATAGTTAGACCTCATTTAGAATACTGTATACAAGCATGGAGACCATATCGTAAGAAGGATATAGATACGCTTGAACGCATACAAAGGAGAGCAACTAAAATGATTCCAGAACTGAGAGACCTTAGTTATGAAGAACGCCTGAAAGAATGTGGTTTAACAACTCTAGAGACAAGGAGGTTAAGAGGAGATCAGATTGAAGTTTTTAAGATATTGAATGGGTATGAAAATATTGATAGAAATATGTTTTTCTCACTCAAGAAGGATAGCAGAACTAGAGGACATGAGGTAAAATTAGTAAAGGATCAATATAGATTGGACATCAGGAAGCACTCGTTCTCACAGAGGACAATAAATGAATGGAACAAATTGTCTACAGATTGTGTAACTGCTAGCAGCGTGAATATGTTTAAAAACAAGGTTGACACATATCTCAGGAGGGCGGGTTATAAGTAGATGAACATTGTTGGACTCTCGATAAGCCAATGGCTTCCTTGTCCACTTGCCATCTGGGCCTTTGGCTTGGATGGCAAATCTTGTTAAATCTTGTTAAAAAGATCCCTGTAAATTCTGAAAGATGTTAATATTTTTAATAGTGTACAAGACAGTCGTTGTGATAAAGCTTACATTGATTTATGTCAGGATAACATTGATTTGATTGATTGATTGTCATTGTACCGGTTATTAAAGACATGTGTAAACGACAAAGGCAATTACAGGCCTATATGCCTCTCTGACATAGGTTCCAAGATTATAGCTGTATTACTCAATTGTATGGATGTTTACTTGCAAACTACACCACATCAGTTTGGGTTCTAGTCCAAGCATGGGACGGAGTTGTGTGTGTTCGCATTTAAGGAACTACTAAGGTTTTACACTAAGCATGGGTCGGCTGTGCATGTTGCATTTCTGGATGCTTCAAAAGCATTTGACTGAATCAATCGGCAGAAGCTTATAACAAAACTAACACAATGTGACGTACATAAATACCTTTTAAGAGTGATCTGCAATGAGTACAATAACCAAAGTGTCCGGTGGGAATATACCTACTCGGAATTCTTCCCTGTGGCTAACGGTGTTAAGCAAGGAGGGAAATTATCCCCAATACTATTTAACGTTTATATGAACGACTTGAGTGTACAACTGCACACAAAACCTCTTGGTTGTAGTCTTGGTACAACCTGATGTATGCAGATTATTTACTTTTGTAAGGAAGGACAAAGTTAAACTTTGCCACTTCGTGTAAATATCTTGGACATGTTATTTGTAACGATTTATCTGATGAGGCTGACATTCAAGCCAAAGTTAGACTCACTTATGCTAAGAGCAACATGCTGCGTCAAAAAATTCACTATTGCTCTTCTGCTGTAAAGAACAAGTTATTCACAGCCTACTTCAGTAATGTGTATATGTGCGCCTTATGGAAAAGTGAATTATAGAAAAGCAGTTTTCCAGCATTTTATAGTGGCATATAACAACTCATACAGAATTTTAAATAGGCTGCCTATGAGATGCAGCGCCAGCCAAATGGTAGCTGCGGCCAATGTCAACTCTTGTAAATGCATCACCAGATATGCTACTTATAGTTTAATGACTAGGATTGACAAGTCAGTTAATTTTAATCCAATTGCGACACCTATTGTACATCTAATTTGAGAATTCACTGGATTGCATCCTTGTATAATCTTTAAATATACTGTTTTTTTATATATTAATTTTATATAAACAAACTGCTGAGTGTCTGAAACAATAACCTTATATATATATATATATATATATGTATACATATATGTGTGTCTATGTATATATTTGTGTATATATGTGTATACAGTGTACATACATTTCTCTACATGTATTTTATGTATATCTATGGATTTTTTTCTGAATTAAATGATTATTAATATTATTAAATTGGTTAAATGATCTGAAAAATGGCAAATGTTATTCATTTTGGGAAAGTGTAAATGCATACACGTAAGATATGGAAACATGGACGAAGAATATACAATGGAAGAAAAGAGCTTTGGGGTGACATTTAGTGCTGACATGAAAGTGTCAAAACAATGTGGGATTTGCTGCTTCAAAAAGTAATCACATTTTATGGATAATTAGGATAACTATCACATATGGGGAGAAACAGGTAAGTACTCATTCTCACAGAGGGTGATAAATGAATAGAACAAACCGTCAAATGATTGTGTTAATGCTAGTAGTGTGAATATGTTTAAAATAACATTGACAGATATCTGATAATAGCAGGTTATACATAGATGATACATTTATTGGACTTTTGATAAACCAATGGCTTCCTTGTCCACTTGCCATCTGGAACTTGCAGTTTTGGATGGTAATCGTGTTAAATCTTGTTTAAGCTGTTGGTAGGTATAATTGTTGCACAACCGTACTGTGTAGTATAACATTGTCACAAATTAGTTCTCACCCGATTATTGTTGTTATGTTTAATGTTGTTTTTGTAAGAACCATTCAGCAGTGCTTCTTTGTGTTTTAGTCTGATGGACTGTAAAATCAAGGCTCCAGGAATGCTCGGTGTGGTCAGAGTCCTTTTCAACTGCCCAAAACTGGAGATCCTTGTGTGAGTTTCATATACAAATTAGTTTCATGACCTCTATTTGTGTATGTCTTCAACATGTTTTAGTACTATATTTGTAGGATTTCAATCTGCTTATTTCTTTTTAATTTACTGTTTTTGTTAAATGTTTTGTTATGGTAATTTCTACTTTGTAGACATGAAAGTGTCAAAACAATGTTACGTTCTTACTGCTATGTAAAGATTGTAGATTTATGATGTTTGTATTTTAATGAATTATGCATTAATCAATATTACGTATGATGTATTTATAAATGTAACTGTACAGGTTGACTGGAAATGCTGTTGGTCTTGCAAGGATGCCTATCTTGAAGTAAGTAGATTATCCACATTTATCAAACGTTGCCCAAGATATTAAAGTAAAAAACTCCCATTTTGTTAAATTTGTGGCCTGGATCATCAAATGTTGAATTCAGGCACATTTAGATTCTGAAACAATTGATGGTGTTTGACATAGTTCTAGACATAAATAATTTACTTCATCAGTTGTGTTTGCTTCACTTCAAGACAGTCTTTATGCTGGTGGCTATTTCCTACGGAATTGTAATGCCTCTGTTACATGATAGATGGCGGTACTGTGTTTTACTCACTGAGACGCTCCAAAAATGGCCCAGTGTTGCAACATATTTCTTTACAAATAACAATTTATTGAAATACCACTGAAGTAATAATGTCAGCATTAAATAAATTAAAACTGCAGGTTGCAGATATTAGTCGACAATGCAAGTAAAATATTACTTCTTTGGAATTGTTGCAGGATTAAGTAAACTATTCACAAATGTGTTCAATGTCATACAAATTGTTAATGAATACACCATGACCTTGGTCATTTATTTATTTCCAACCCTTTCTAACAAGCAGAATTTTGTCCTTTTTATATTGTTTATGATAATCATCAACTAATAATATTATATTAAACATTTATTAATTAAATAACACTAATGAATTTTAATATAGCATAACCAATATGCTAGTTTTCATGCCAAAGGCTGGTATTGCAATTGATTTGTCCATATTATTGTTGGTCCTCAGTTGTCAAACTTGCTTACTTTACAGTATGCTGTGGCATTATGTAATTAGCTAAAACATAATTAATATGTGTACAACAGCATACAAACATATATTAGTCATACCTAATCATGTGTCAGAAATGGAGAGAATTAAAGTGTAAACTTATGTTTATTCCCCTGCCAAGTAAATTTACTAAATACAATACTTATACAGATACCATGATATTGTCATTAAATATTAGTGTGGTGGGTCTGTTTCACTACAGACGTAATCACCATAGTCGACATAGGCCCACGCAGTCAATAGATTTGACTTACTGACTTACTGGTCTAATAGCTTGTGTAATTTTTTTTATCAAAACATCGGAAAGCCATGACTAAATATATAATTTCACCATGGCGGGCCCGATCAAGAGAATCAGTAATTCGCTAACTTGCTGTCACGTCTTGGACAATGTTCAGCCTTGTATGTAAATTACAATCACCATATACATTTTTCAAGACATCCAATGTATTGAGTAAGTACCTCTCTTCTGTTTAACTCCATTTAACATCAAACAGTCTAATGTAGTATTTATATGTCATAATTTCATAAGAACAATGTACTAATTTGTCAGTGTAGTCTGTGTATCATCTTTTATCTGAAACACGCATGACCAATGGTACACATTCTTAGCATGTTTACGCATAACTAGAACTATTCTGCATTTTTATATATTCAAGATGATTTGTGCATACGTGCGTGCATGAGTATCCCATCATGGAGCCACACAAAGGAGATATTCTCTGTTTGGGCATACATACTCACGTTCACTCACAGAGTCATACTATACATATACTAAAACATATATATTGTCTAACATTTATTACAATATTTGATCTGATAAACTACTCACTGTCATCAGACACTATGTGGCTGGCACCAATTGTATCTCCTGCTGGGACTCCCACACATCGCACTGCTCCATAACTATTTCACACACTACTATCAACAGGTAATGTTGTCCCTCATCCCTTCCAGGTGCAGTCTTCTCTCCCACTCAGCCTTCCCATTCCTTCCAGGTGCAATCTTCTCTCCCATTCAGCCTTCCAATTCATTCCAGGTGCAATCTTCTCTCCCATTTAGCCTTCACATTTCTTCCAGGTGCAATGTTCTCTCCCATTCAGCCTTCCCATTCATTCCAGGTGCAATCTTCTCTCCCATTCAGCCTTCACATTTCTTCCAGGTGCAATCTTCTCTCCCATTCAGCCTTCCCATTCATTCCAGGTGCAATCTTCTCTCCCATTCAGCCTTCACATTTCTTCCAGGTGCAATCTTCTCTCCCATTCAGCCTTCCCATTCATTCCAGGTGCAATCTTCTCTCCCATTCAACCTTCACATTTCTTCCAGGTGCAATCTTCTCTCCCATTCAGCCTTCCCATTCATTCCAGGTGCAATCTTCTCTCCCATTCAGCCTTCCCATTCATTCCAGGTGCAATCTTCTCTCCCATTCAGCCTTCACATTTCTTCCAGGTGCAATCTTCTCTCCCATTCAGCCTTCCCATTCATTCCAGGTGCAATCTTCTCTCCCATTCAGCCTTCACATTTCTTCCAGGTGCAATCTTCTCTCCCATTCAGCCTTCCCATTCATTCCATGTGCAATCTTCTCTCCCATTCAACCTTCACATTTCTTCCAAGTGCAATTTTCTCTCCAACTCAGCTTTACCATTTCTTCCAGATGGAATCTTCTCTCCCACTTAGCCTTCCCATTCCTTCCAGGTGCACTTGTCTGTCCACTCAGCCTTCCCATTCCTTCCAGGTGCAGTATTCTCTCCCACTCAGCCTTCCCATCCCTTCCAGGTGCAATCGTCTCTCCCACTCAGCCTTTCCATTCCTTCCAGGTGCAATCTTGTCTCCCACTTAGCCTTCCCATTCCTACCAGGTGCAATATTCTCTCCCACTCATCCTTCCCATTCCTTCCAGGTGCAATCTGCTGTCTACTCAACCTTCCAATTCCTTCAAAGTGCAGTCTTCTGTCCACTCAGCCTTCCCATTCGTTCCAAGTGCAATCTTATCTCCCACTTAGCCTTCCCATTCCTACTAGGTGCAGTCTTCTCTCCCACTCAGCCTTTCCATTCATTCCAGGTGAAATCTTCTCTGCCACTCAGCCTCCCCATTCATTTCATGTGCAATCTTCTTTCTACTCAGCCTTCCCATTCCATCCAGGTGCAGTATTCTATCCACTCAGCCTTCCCATTCCTTCCAGGTGCAATATTCTGTACACTTAGCTTTCCCATTCCTTCCAGGTGCAGTCTTCTGTCCACTTAGCCTTTCCGTTCCTCCCAGGTGCAGTCTTCTCACCTACCCAGCCTTCCCATTCCTTCCAGGTTCAATCTTCTCTCCTACTCAGCTTTCCGATTCCTACCAGGTGCAATCTTATCTACCACTCAGCCTTCCCGTTCCTTCCAGGTGCAGTCTTCGCGCCCACCCAGCCTTCCCATTCCTTCCAGGTACAGCCTTCTTTCCACTCAGCCTTCCCATTCCGTCCAGGTGCAATCGTCTCTCCCTTTCAGCCTCCCCATTCCTTCAGGTGCAATCTTCTCCACCCCTCAGCCTTCCAACATTTCTGTGCACCATTTCCCTCTTCCTCTGTCTTCCTATTACTTGCAGGTGCCATCTTCTCTCCCAATTAGTCAGAAGCCACTTTTCTATTGTTCTTCAATATTCCCTTTATTGTAATATGTTAATAATCATCAAAACAATGTGACAGTTACAACAAAACTATCACAATACTGAGGCTGGAGTAAAAAATATCACCCCCAGTATTCATGAGATATTCAGCATTTGTGGATATATCAATATAAATAGTGATTTTTCAAACAATGATTTTTAGATATTGTACTTAAAAACAATATTGCAAGAGTTTTTCTCTGGGTTTGTCGCATCATGTCATATTTGGGGCATGACAGTCTAGTTAAGGAGTGTCATGCTGTCCATTGATCAGGGTTTGTCTCCCATTGTCTCAGCTTAAAAGATTTCCTAGCAATGGGCATTGATGGGAATATTTGATCGGATTTTGCTAATAATTCTTTCCATGGGAAAAGTGTTTGCATTTGGGTGAATCTATTTCTTATTATTGTTATTTATTATTATTATTATTTATTATTATTAAAATGTATAAAGCGCCATATATCTTGGAGCAGCTCGTTTTGATTAGTCTGGTTACTGTGCAGTGTATGAACAATGCCTTTCCCTTACATCATTTGTGTACATTACTTTATCCACAGCAGTGATAAGACATCTCAAAGCTGTCACTGTTTATAGGTTGTTCTTCATTGGGGTCTCTGATGTGAAGGTGCTGGAAGAGTTGTTGATGCAGAAGCCGAACTTGACATTATAGTAAGTAACGTATGCGTTTTATTTTTTCCATGCGTGCACACTTGTCAGGGCTTAACTACATGAACTTTGTGAATAGGGTATACCTATACATGTAGTCATGCTTATAAGGGCTTAAATACATGTACTTTGTGAATAGGGTATACCTATACATGTAGTCACACTTGTAATGGCGTAAATACGTGTACTTCGTGAATAGAGTAGTCACACTTGTAATGGCATAAATACATGTACTTTGTAAATAGAGTATACCTATACATGTAGTCACACTTGTAATGGCATAAATACATGTACTTTGGTGTAGAAGAAAGAAAACTATGATTCCAAAAAAATGGGAGATGAACCTGGAAGACAAACCAAGGGTCAGTATGGGTAGCACCATGAGGTATGACTAAATGATCCGCAGTTATGTCAAGTCACAAAATCAGAAAGAGATTGGTTATCAAATGCATGTACTTTATGAATAGAGTATACATGTAGTCACATTTATAATGGCATAAACACATGTACTTCTAAAACAATGTCCTTGTGTATAAAGTATATCCATACAGGTATTCACACTTGGACACATGTACATGCACAGTAGTGATTATATGTTGCTAAAATTCTGTATGTTTCAGTCTACAAGATAATCTGTCAGCCACATGTAAGCAGCAGCTGAAAGCAAAGTTTGGCGGTCGAGTTTACGTTTGAAGGTAGTATAATTCACGTACACTTATCTACTGCCAGAGGTAAACAAAATGTTTTGCATTAATTATGTCGTTACAATGTCTCTGTGCCCCTTTAGCTACAGTTCACTAGCGATGGACGTTGCTGCTGCTGTGGTTAGTTTGTTATAGGCACATTGAATCTCAGGAAGACAAATTTCTTTGGTTCTTCAAAATTATTTGATCACTTTTACATCTTGAATAGAGTTGTCAATATCTAGCTGTAGCAAAGATGCCAACCCTCCTGATTGTTGTGGAAAGTCTTTTTAATTTTTATAGTTAATACTGGCGTTCTGAAGCTGTCAAGCTTTAAACAAAATCTAATTTTCAGCGAAACATTCATCATACGTACATCACTAATTCTCAATGTTTTTCTAATTATGGCACCTAGGAAGAGCTCATTCATATTAGTACCAAGAGTTACCAAAACTACATCAAAGGCATCATTGACAGCATTTATGCCACCTGACAATGTCAATGTGTAGCCGGCGTCCAGGGATTCGTCATATGTGTCTGTGCATCAAACATTTACAAGCTGATCCTCCAAATTTCACTTCCCAAACGTTGGCATGTCTGTTATAGTAGAGCAGTGCACCATGTCATGTGTTCTTGTACACCTATGATTAGATGACTACACACTCGTTCTTACGCAGGTCGATGTCTCTGATTACTGCTGGAACGGACTTCACCAGTGGAACATGGCATTCACTGCAGTCGTCATGTGTGGTTTTTGGGAAACCACAGAACAAACGAAGAAGAGTTCCACATATCTTCATCTGCCAAGTCCTTACGGCACAGAAGACAACCCCAGTGACAAGGATGCAGTGTCGCAGGTGTATAAGACAACTCCAGTGGCAAGGATGCAGTGTAACAGGTGTAACAGACAACCCCAGTGACAAGGATGCAATGTCACAGGTGTATAAGACAACTCCAGTGGCAAGGATGCAGTGTAAGTAGGTGTAAAAGACAACCTCAGTTACAAGGATGCAGTGTCACAGGTGTAAAAGACAACTCCAGTGGCATGGATGCAGTGTCACAGGTGTAAAAGGCAACCCCAGTGACAAGGATGCAGTGTAACAGGTGTAAAAGAAAACCCCAGTGACAAGGATGCAGTGTCACAGGTGTATAAGACAACCCCAGTGACAAGGATGCAGTGTAACAGGTGTAAAAGAAAACCCCAGTGACAAGGATGCAGTGTCACAGGTGTAAAAGACAACCCCAGTGGCAAGGATGCAGTGTCACAGGTGTATAAGACAACCCCAGTGACAAGGATGCAGTGTCACAGGTGTAAAAGGCAACCCCAGTGACAACGATGCAGTGTCACAGGTGTAAAAGACAACCCCAGTGACAAGGATGAAGTGTCACAGGTGTATAAGACAACCCCAGCGACAAGGATGCAGTGTCACAGGTGTAAAAGACAACCCCAGTGACAAGGATGCAGTGTCACAGGTGTAAAAGACAACCCCAGTGACAAGGATGCAGTGTCACAAGTGTATTAGACAACCCCAGTGACAAGGATGCAGTGTCACAGGTGTATTAGACAACCCCAGTGACAAGGATGCAGTGTCACAGGTGTATTAGACAACCCCAGTGACAAGGATGCAGTGTTACAGGTGTAGAAGCAAACAATGAAAGTGTAGGTAGAACTGTTGATTTAAAAAATGTACACGTGACATCCATGTATGTACTAGTGAAAATAAGAATGCAGTAAATGAACAAGTATCAAATAGGAAATAATGTGGTCTGTGTGGCATTTTGTGTACGTATATACTGACTTGTGTAAGATCGGCTCACTAAATGTTTCACTAGTTGTTGTGTTCATGCAATTTGTCCAACTGATCTGTGTAGCATATCTAATGAATGTTATCAACCAATTGTGCAAACTATTGAAATATTCATATGCAAAGTAGAATGTTAATGTATATTTTGACTACCAAATAACTTTGATGTGATGAATAACTGGCACAGAGCAGTGTACATATGTAATTATGGAGATACCTGTTATTGTATGATGCCATTATTAGTTGTTTCCTTGGTGCCGCGAATACATTTCACTGTGATTTGTTTTTTTATAGCTTAATTGATGTACATATGTACCAAGATATATTACATACGTTATTGTGTATTGATATACTGAACAGAATATGCGTGTCTTTTTGTCTGGAGGCCAAATTCAAAACTATTAACTTTTGTAGGGCACCCCCTACAGCAAAGGTTATCCATGTTGAACTGTTTCTAGGACATGTGGAACAGGTGTTAGGTGGACACCAACTGGACAAATAATTTCCACAGCGACTGGAGGTTGTTGTGTTACATGCTCCAAAGGTCGTAATTTTACAAAGAAAGAAATAGTGATAATGTATGCAACAAAAACTTTTTTCAAAATCATCAAACATCTGCAACAGACTGGATCTCATTGCACACAATATTTATGAGAGTAAACATATCAAATAAAATGTAACATTATTATGTGGAAAGCCTGGCATCAACTGCCCCATCTCTGTACAAAGAATTAGAATCTGGAAACTTTGTTGTGAAACAGACATTCACTGCAGGTGTCCAGTGATTTAGCCGTTGAACACCTCGACATATTCCAAACAGTAAAGGGATGTTTAGCATCGGCATCATTTTGAATGCATCTGACCGATGGTTTCTCACCACAATTGACAAAATAGACTTGCTGGCAATGCTCACCAGTTGCTTGGCTTATCCAGGGAAGGAAGTAAACAACCAAAGGAACAATACAAAACAAGATTGAAGACATATTAATCAGATGTCAGGATAATTACTGCACAAATCAGGTTTCACCAGTGATGATGGTAAGTTAGTTAGCCTGGCAACACGTGTTGTGGCGCCAACAGTGGTCCAGAATGACCTGTTGACAGAACAAACTTGTGGAAGAAAATTACTGGATGAGTTTGTTGAACAGCGAATCAAGAACTCAAGCATGAGCATCTATGAAAGATTGCCAAGAAACTACAGTAAACCATTTGGGAAGGTGCTCATCAAGGAAGGAAGGTGCTCCTAATGGGTGACAAATAGGGAAGTCAGTTGCCACAAAGCAGACCATGACTTGTTTGGCTGTTTGCTTGTAGCAGTCTGAACTCATTAAGTCAACCTGAGTGATGTCTTTAGCTATGAGCTGTCAGCAGTGCCATGGTCTTTGGCTGATGTCAGTGGGCCACTGCTCAAGGGGAACAAAAAGTTATCCCATATACTAGAAGAATGTGTTGGTGGACCACACTGTCAGGAACGTCCACAGTTGGCAGATGGACGATGTTGCTAGTACTTGCTACATGTATGATGCACTGGCAAACCTCCTGGGATATCCACCTTTAGAGAATTTGGAGACAATTTTATAGATGCCTTCTTAAGTAGCCTTGGAGAAAATGGTGTGTGCATAGATGTCATATTTGATTGCTATGACTCCTTAATAGCAGCAGAATGATCACGAAGAACAACATCAGAAGTGAGGTGCCACTCCCTCAGATTTGGAGAAAGTTCATCAAGCGTAACCAGAACAAAGCTGACCTTGGCACATTCTTGTCTAACCACTTTCTCAAGCGCACCAAATCACTCCATCCACATGTACACGTGATTGTTGGTGGTGGATTTGAGAATAGTGACCATGTCTGAACTGAATGTGGTGTATCACAACTACATGTTACCCATGAAGAGGCCGACACCATGATGAGTCTGCGTACTATGGATGCTGCATGTAACGGATGCCAATGGATTGTCATCAGGTCGCATGGTACTGATGTCCACGTGTTGGCTCTCCACTAAGCAGTACGATTTGGATATCAGCAGGGACCACCAGCAGATTCATCCCAGTACACACAGTAGCAGATAAACTTGGACAACAATACAAGTGTTTTATGTGGACATAGAAAAGCCACTGCAAGGACGGTATATGCACTTGATGAAAGTCGACCAGCAGGCCGTTCTGATCTGGGAATATTTGTAATGGGAAAGGAAGCTGAAGATTCACTAGGACAGTTCATTGTCCATTTGTATGACAAGGATTCCTCTCTGAGTGTGAAAGAACTACGCCATCACATGCTCTCCCAGAAACAGAGCAGCACAGAACACTTGTCACCCACCACGGATGCACTGCGTCATCACTTCCTCGGGGTCAACGTCCTAGTTGCTGTGTGACAGCAGGCCCACATAGCTAAACCAGTCTTACCATCACCTGTTAGCAGGAGGAGAGAGATGGTGGTGAACTGAGGCCAGAGTTTGTGAGTCAGGATCCAGCACCTGTGGCATGTACTGAGTTGATATGTTGCTCTTGTGCATCATTGAAATGCCAGACACAGCGATGCAGTTGCTACAAGCAAACTCTGGAATGCACAGACATGTGCACGTGTAAAAATTGTGAGGACTGTTTCAATCCAGAGATATTTGTTCTAATATATGAAGATGATCTTGCAACATGATATCTGCCTTAGATTATATAACTTGGAACTTTGTGATTTCTATGTTCCAAAAGGATAGAGAAGATGGAGATGATGAAAATAGTGGGTATTTGCACGATTGCCAGTCTAGATATGATTTCTCAGTTAATATGTTGCATTTTCATGTGTGCTAATTATATATATAATGTTGATGAATAAATATAATTTTGCATAATATAAGTTCTATGGATATAATTATGCATTTGCCTATTCATAAAATAAGGTTTTACAGAACATGGCATAGTTTAATGCATTCATAATTCCAAAATATGGGTAAATCGTTTTACACATATTTTGCCCAATGACCATTACTTATCATGCCCTGCAAGCCAAGAAATAAATTTTCATAAATGCCATCCACATGAAAAGTGAACCTTATCCCATAGGCAACAACTCTGGCAGGTCAAACCTTTGCTCCAGGGGGTGCCCTGTGAAAGTTATTTTCTAGGCTCATATTCTCAGTTGGCCTCCAGACTATTTGGAGAATAACTCACGTTTGCATTGTTTGCTTTAAAGGAAGCAAAACGTGTTATATCCTCTATGTAGATGATTTTCACTGAATATGTTAATATTGTGCGTGTGCGTGTCACTGTAGATAATTTTCACTTTCACCATAAATGTAGTTATGAGTTGACAAATAAGGTAACCGCATTGTATTATTATTCACTATGTTTTGTATCACATACAAATTTGTGTAGCTGTTGATGGTGTACATAGTATCAAACTAAATGTTGTTGTGAGTTGACAATTAGGTAATTTCAGTGTAAATCCACTGCATATTGTAATATAAATGCAACATTAGAATGAGCGATGTACATAGTAAATGACACGTGCACGCGAACACAAACGTGCATGCATGCTCATATGTACTCACAAACGTTATTCATACCGCTAACAAATAATGATTTAGAATGTATTTGTAATATTGATTGTAGGAATGCAGAGATAATGATAGCGTGCATGTGGTGTGATATCATGAAGCAAAATGTCG
The DNA here is from genome assembly GCA_033239005.1 of Lamellibrachia satsuma. Lineage (NCBI taxonomy): Eukaryota > Metazoa > Annelida > Polychaeta > Sabellida > Siboglinidae > Lamellibrachia > Lamellibrachia satsuma. Next base: position 16,006,260 of record BSQZ01000004.1, read on the forward strand.
ATTGCCTTGATATAGTTTACCACAAAATGTCTTTGGGGGTTCGTTCCCAGTAGTGTTAACTTTTATGGATCAATTTGTTTTTTATACGTGTGTAAGTTCCCTTTCGGAACTTGTAGAATGAATGTATGTATATTGAGCCAGTGGCTGATAAGGCTGAATGTGGGGGAGGCCAAATCAGAAGGACTTGAGGTTCAGTCAAAGGGCAGGTGCAATGCCCCCAGTTTGAATGGCTGAAACATTTCCTGTATTAACTCAATTTGAAGAGTCGTAAGAATTTGGCCAATGATTTGGCCGAAATGTATGCAATGACCATGATTTATGGCCAGATTTGTAAATATATTGACGACAGGATTAGACAAACTTGTGGGCATGCATTTTGACAAATGTTGAACAACATTTCAGTGAGATAATGGCAGTGCAGGCCAAGACTTTTCATATTTTTATGATCAGTTTTCTACTACTTTTTGCAATGTTATTATATAATGAGATGTTTAATTGGGATCAGGCCTATACACATATGAGCCATTGCCAAAAGGGGGTGATGTGAGCCCCTCATTGTATGCCAAATAAAACTTTGCTGATATAGTGACATATGGTATTGTTGCATTGTGTTATGAATATATCAAAGATAATATGAAGAGATATATTGCAGACAAAAATTTAATCTCTTAACAGTTATGTGACAGTGCTAAATGTCATGTTTACCATCTGAAAAAGTGGACAAATGCAGTCGACAGTTTAATACTTGTACTGACAATGTATACCTTATCTAGACGAACTTGTAATTGTCATTCATTAAGACACACCATGATGAAACTATTTACATAAGTATTTTTTTGTTAAATTGTTATTAATTGAAAAGGTTACGTAGGTCGTGCGTGATGTTCTTCATCACTGATCTCAGTGATTTGTTTCATCCAACGTTTTGAGTTTCCATCGATTCTCAATTGGTAACTGTTCAGAACATTGTAATTTTTTTTACTGAGGATGAATTGTATGTACCAATTTTTGATTAGAAACAAAAACATCCATTTCGCGCCTTTTCAACATTTAGGGTTGATTTAGGGGTAACTTCCTCCAGCACTGATTTCCCATTTGTATCAGAAATGGCGCCAAGCAGAACGAAGGGTAAGTAAAGTGAAGTATGTCTGTGAGTCGTACAACGTCACGCATGAATGAAAACGGCACACGTCCAAAACAACACAACTCGCGTCATGCACAAGTCCGTGTCTTTTAGCACACTCAACTGAAAAACGTTCTTTCAATTTTATTCGACATTCAGACTGAGCTCAAGAAGAGGCTGTCGGATGAACTGTCTCATAGATAAGGAGGATGACATGACAGTTGCCAAGACAGAGGCTGCACAAGAAGACTGGGCTCAAGAAGAGGCTGCCTGCTGAACTGTCTCATACATAAGGAGGATAACATGACAGTTGCCAAGACAGAGGCTGCACAAGAAGACTGAGCTCAACAAGAGGCTGTCGGCTGAACTGTCTCATACATAAGGAGGATAACATGACAGTTGCCAAGACAGAGGCTGCACAAGAAGACTGGGCTCAAGAAGAGGCTGTCGGCTGAACTGTCTCATAGATAAGGAGGATAACATGACAGTTGCCAAGACAGAGGCTGCACAAGAAGACTGAGCTCAACAAGAGGCTGTCGGCTGAACTGTCTCACACATAAGGAGGATAACATGACAGTTGCCAAGGCAGAGGCTGCACAAGAAGACTGGGCTACACAGTTGAAATTATATTACTACATATATTTACACAGTATATAGTACATAGATTCCTAGTAGTCACCTTGGTTGTAGGACCTCCACGATATTTAAACAGTTGTATGTCCATCATCACGGTTGAAAAGGGACGAGTCGGCCATCATCCCCTGTAGATGTATATCTGAGCCACATACAATAACATTACCTCATCGTGGTGCACCCTGGTAATTGGGCACATTGCAGCCTCATGCTAAGGATCTAGGAGAGGAACAACTATGATTGGTGGGTAGACCAAGGTGTGTGTGTGTGTGGGGGGGGTGATTATAAATGAAGAGTACAGTAAGGTCATCAGGGTGTGTGTGAGGGGGGTGATTATGATTGAGGAGTACAGTAAGGAGGTCATCAGGGTGTATGTGAGGGGGTGATTGTGAATGAGGAGCACAGTAAGGAGGTCGTCAGGGGGTAGAGATGAGAAGGCAGCATTATTGGAGCGTAGACGGTAGTCAGGACATATAATGTGTATGCGTCTTGAGTTAAAACTATCACATTTATGATTTGTTAGCCAAATAGTAGATTACATACAGTAGACATAATTTTTAAACAAACTTAACACCTTCATGTAATCTACTGTTAGGCTAACAAGTCACAAACTTAATAAATTATCAAATTAATGATACCTTAACAGGTATATAATCATTAAAGCATGAACTATGTGACAGAATGTGTTTGGTAAAACTCAGTTTTATATGGCAGTTATAATGCATGTAGTTGCAAAGGGAAATTGCAAAAAATAATACATTAAATACAAGTCATCATCTTCCTAATGTATTTAGACAAAAGCCTAGAAACAACCGTCTTAAACAGAAAACAAGAGACCAACACCAAACATGCATTTGTTCTTTGAACAATATTTGATTAATGACGATTATCTTCGAGGTCCAAGGTTTCAAAAACTAACAATATTTAAAATAATATTTGAGTTATTTTAACATTAAACAAAAATATTTATTATGTTCTCCTCCAAAACAAGATCACATTAACAACAGTAAAACCAGCCAGAAGAGACTATTAGACAGCCATAAAAGACAGACATGTAGTCTATAACGGACATTGTTTTGAGGTCTTGTCCATCCACATGTAGGCTCACAACCTGGTCTAAGACTGACATATTTTCACAGTCTCAATGAAGTCTGTTCTATGTAAGTTTTACAGCAACAATCAAAATAAGAATTTATTCAAGGGTGTATGTCATTTCTGATTTTCAATGAATTTTATCTTATATAGTTCCTCACGATACATTACATACCCAACCAAACACGGGTTTTTCACTTACGTTTCGTCCACAATCTATGAACTTCTTCATAATGACCGCTGTACAGTGATGTGGTCAAGAGATTGACCCTCGTCTTGGTTCCCCTTAACATTATCTCCCCAATATGTATCAACTTCTTGACTGGAGCACGTCTAGCGGTCAGTACGAAGAAATCACCAGACCAGACAAACAAAACATCAGTAAATCAATTTACCATCATGTATTGTACATAAAATTTAAAATGACCAACATTTTGAAACGCTTCAATCAAGTAGTTATTATCAGTGCATTCAGATGTTTTACACATAGATAAATCAAAACCAATCAAACTTCATAGTAAAATTCCTGACCTTACGAGCATGTACATTTCCTAAATATATTGTTGCCCATTTTTACTTCATTCTGGAATTCCTAGCTGAGTCTCACATTCAGGACAATTGTTGCTGCTCTGTGGACCTCCTAGTTGACATTTTACTCAATGTGATGTCCAGCTTTCCCTAGTTAACATTTCATAGCTGAATGATATTGAGGCCATTCCCTAGCTAACATTTCATTGCTGAATGATATTGAGGCCATTCCCTAGCTGCCATGAACACAAACTAAATAGAACATCAGTATAAAAATATAAGCACATGTGACTTTTCCTAATCAGCTACGCTAATGCCAAGATGTGTTTAAACATGAACAGTAATTATTCCTAGCATTAACTCAAGACTAGCGAACAGTGTAGATACACTGGACAAAAAAAGCTATCTATAACTGGGACACCGGGCTGTGAAAGATTATACATCAACCATACTATCTACAGCTGTATTCTGCCAGGGCCTGCTGAAGCATGTAAAGAGTGCCTAGACAGGTCCCTCTCTTACAGGGAACAAGAGCTAGCATGTGCTATGTGTTACGACTGTGTGTCTACAACAATTACAACCCCTCAGACAAATGCCCACACCCAACATGTGAAGTGGAATCGTATGTTGGCCCACGTGAACAAGGTTAAGAATCCAATCAGTTTCTCATTTTATACATACCCTTCTCTCGTGTTTTCTATTTATATTAAATGTTGAATGGTTTTATTAAGATTTGTCCACATTTTAATGAAATCGTGTAGATAAATACACAGTTTTACACACTAAACATGGTAATTGCATAGTTACACAATTTACCCTTAATTCTGACAAAGTTGCAGGTAGGTAATTAACTAGGAGGGAATTTGTCATAGTCGGCTGTCATCAACATAGCACAGATAACAGTAACGTTAACTCATGCAAACTAATTCACGTTGATCTTAACTAACATACTTTTGCACTCTATACCAACAACAAATACAATAAAAAAAAAACATTGCTAGGACAAAATTCTGACGACATTCCCTGAACACTGCAAAGTCTAATGCTAGTCTAACTCAGTTGGTGACATTAACATTACAGCAGTGCTTTAACAGTCCCCGACAGCAGTGTCACACTTTGCAGAGAACCCACAGTAGTAAGGTTTGATGCAAGGGATAGATGACAGCATACGTCTTGGGACCTTATGCAAATATTGTTTGCTAGCAGTGCTGTACAAATGCATGCTTTGAGCTGTTAGCAATTAGAAGTTACAACAAGAGACTGAATCTGCTGTGTGAGATTAGCAACGTGATAGGAAACTACCACTGTATAACTGACGTAGCATCATCTCAACAGTCTCACTCGCCTGTGTCTTAACTAACGACTGGTACCAGAGCACAAGGTTATGTACCAGAGCACAAGGTTATGTACCAGAGCACAAGGTTATGTACCAGAGCACAAGGTTATGTACCACAGCACAAGGTTATGTACCACAGCACAAGGTTATGTACCAGAGCACAAGGTTATGTACCAGAGCACAAGGTTATGTACCACAGCACAAGGTTATGTACCACAGCACAAGGTTATGTACCAGAGCACAAGGTTATGTACCAGAGCACAAGGTTATGTACCAGAGCACAAGGTTATGTACCAGAGCACAAGGTTATGTACCAGAGCACAAGGTTATGTACCACAGCACAAGGTTATGTACCACAGCACAAGGTTATGTACCACAGCACAAGGTTATGTATCAGAAGGATCTCACACATGAAACGCTTATAATCATTTCTCTGTCAGATGTACGGAGAATGATGCTTTAATGCCCACCCCATGGAAATGTTGGATACGCCAAGATTAGTAAATCAAGGGCTAAACTGAGGTAGATTTATACGCAGATACCTGACTTACATTTAACTAAATATGGACTGACTTGCTGCAATAGTATTGAACTGATGCTACAAACACACCAAGTAGCTGTGAGTCACAGCACTGAACTGATGCTACAAACATGCCAAGTAGCTGTGAGTCACAGCACTAAACTGATGCTACAAACACACCAAGTAGGTGTGATTGACAGCACTTAACTAATGCTAGAAACACCAAGTAGCTGTGATCGACAGCACTGATGCCAGAAACACACCAAGTAGCTGTGATTGACAACACTGAACTGATGCTAGAAACACACCAAGTAGCTGTGAGTGACAGCACTGAACTGATGCTAGAAACACACCAAGTAGCTGTGAGTGACAGCACTGAACTGATGCTACAAACACACCAAGTAGCTGTGAGTGACAGCACTGAACTGATGAACACATCCAAAAGGCAGCTATACATCAGCAGCAGTGGAGTGTTCATTAAAACATGTCTGGTTTACAATTAATAACCTAGACAATAAAGACTTGATCTGTAGTTGAGAGAGAATCACTGGCGGGTGATTCTCAGTGGTTCTGCCACACTGAGATCCCGTTAGCGAGGGAGATGTGTTCAGTAGCCGATGCAGACAAACTCTCATGCATTGTTACATATTTCGCTGACTCAACAATCCTGCCATTGCAAGGAGCTGCCGGTGGATTGATGTCCTGTATCGAACCGTCGGGGTTGACGTAGACAAAGCGTCGCTTGCTGGTGGTCATATCGTTGTTGTCCAGTTTCTAGAAGATGAACGGAGCATCAATAATGACCAACAAGTGTTTCACAAAACAAAATAACAATGATTACTTCAGAAACTCATCTGGGCTGTTCATCTGCAGATGTCAGCAGATGACAAACAAAAACTGTGTAGACATTATTTTGTACATCTGTATCTTGAGCACACAAGAAGCAGGGCCCGTAATCTCGAAAAACCTACGAATTTGTAATTCACGTTTTCCGTAAATGTGGCGGCAAAACTGTGCGGGGGGGTCACTCAAGGAATATCTGCATAAATATTATCCAAAGTGCTAAATACTGAACAGGCGTCTGAAGTATTACATAATCCATGTTGAATCTCATCCAAGAGTGGTCAGCTTGTGTTATAATCTTAAGATGTTGTGATGTTGTTTTAATATTATATATTCTGTGAGTGACAGCCCCGGAGGCAGCTTTGCCGCCATATTTATTGGAAAACTCAAGTTATAAATTTGTAAGTCTTTTGAGAATATGGGTCTAGGGGACCTCAAGAAGGGTGTCCACATCCACCCACTGACTGTAGTACAGCAACTAAAACTGTGAAACTCTGCTCTAAGGGATCGTTCACAATTGTCTACATTTACCTATTTCTACTAAGTTTACTCATTCTTAGACCCCCCCCCGACTCCCTCCTGGAATTAGCACTTTAAAATGTTGATAATTGTCCAGTTTGAAACATATATATCGCTGTAACAATGTGGCATTGCATGACACAATGGTGGTCATTTTTCGCATGCGACCAACATTAAAAAAATTAGTACACAGGTTTTGACCCCCTTTAGTACAATCAGTTAAATGTTGACAACTGTGAATGGCCCGTAACCTTACAAAAGAAAAAACTACAGCATCACCAAACAAAGTAGACTTACAACGTCCCTTGCAGTGTTCATTTTTGAAGTGACTGTTTGGATCAGGTCACATCAATTAAATCGATCATACAACATATGCTTTATTAGCTAAATGAATGATACATCATGCCCAAAACATATATTTTAATTGTACATGTGATATCAGTAATACTTTTGTTTGATTGGCAGAATTTTCTAAAAAAATTTACAGTTCTGTTTAAGTTCATAGGGTAGGAAAAAACTGCAGGAACACTGTCACATCTGTGTTTACTTCCCTGAATATCTGCATGTGAATATGTAGATCTCAAATGTTTTGTGTTCAAATATCAAGTGTTTGTATTTATGTTTGTATGTTAAGCTGCTCCTCCTAGACGCTTTGCATCTTGGGTGCCAAACTTTCAGGTATTCATCTACAATTGTCCAAAATGCTATGTGAACAATTACGTACAATTGTCCACAACGCTACATAAACAATTACATACAATTGTCCACAATGCTATGTGAACAATTACATACAATTGTCTATAACACTATGTGAACAATTACATACAATTGTCTACAACACTATGTGAACAATTATGAACAATGTTATGTGAACAATTACGTACAATTGTCCACAAAGTTATATGAACAATTACGTACAATTGTCTACAACACTATGTGAACAATCACGTACAATTGTCCACAATGCTATGTGAACAATTATGTACAATTGTTAACGTCTTTTCTATGATTATCCAAAGTTATGTAACACTAGGGCAACGTGTCGCCAGACGTTACTATAACTGGCAGTATTACGTCGCAATTTTGAGAGTTGGAAAAACAATCAAGATATTGACTGGCAGCACCAAGTACCAAGGCATAAATGGATATTTACCAAGTTATCCCGACCAGAGGATGGGTATTTTTGCAAATTCAACCTATCTGATCTATGGACTGACCTGTGCATCTGCAGTTGGAATGACTTCCCCCAGTTCATGTAGTCGTCTACGTAGAAGGCAGATCTCTGCATCCTATGGACAAGATACACATCTAGGTAAGTCTCACCCACACATACAGTTCATGTAGTCGTCTACGTAGAAGGCAGATCTCTGCATCCTGTGGACAAGATACACATCTAGTTAAGTCTCACCCACACATACAGCTCATGTAGTCGCCTACGCAGAAGGCAGATCTCTGCATCCTGTGGACAAGATACACATCTAGTTAAGTCTCACCCACACATACAGTTCATGTAGTCGCCTACGCAGAAGGCAGATCTCTGCATCCTGTGGACAAGATACACATCTAGTTAAGTCTCACCCACACATACAGTTCATGTAGTCGCCTACGTAGAAGGCAGATCTCTGCATCCTGTGGACAAGATACACATCTAGTTAAGTCTCACCCACACATACAGTTCATGTAGTCGCCTACGTAGAAGGCAGATCTCTGCATCCTGTGGACAAGATACACATCTAGTTAAGTCTCACCCACACATACAGCTCATGTAGTCGCCTACGCAGAAGGCAGATCTCTGCATCCTGTGGACAAGATACACATCTAGTTAAGTCTCACCCACACATACAGTTCATGTAGTCGCCTACGTAGAAGGCAGATCTCTGCATCCTGTGGACAAGATACACATCTAGTTAAGTCTCACCCACACATACAGTTCATGTAGTAGTCTACGTAGAAGGCAGATCTCTGCATCCTGTGGACAAGATACACATCTAGTCTCACCTAGTCTGGACCCCACCAAAAACTGAGCGTCAGAAATGATTGAAATTGTCAACAAATGTTGTTTCTGTGCCAGAGATATAGAATATATGTGTCATGTGACTAGTCTGTTGTTTGTTAACAAAAATGTCTTAAATTGGCACACTAGTAAACTAGGATCATCTTTTAGTAATTATGTCAATTATTTAAGTCAGTACTCCAGTTTAATTTTAAATTAATATTTTAATAATTGTTCTAGTATCTAGCTCTAGTATCCACTGACATGTTAGCTCTAGTATCCACTATGACATGCTAGCTCTTGTATCTACTATAACGTGCTAGCTCTAGTATCCACTACGACATGCTAGCTTTTGTATCTACTATAACGTGCTAGCTCTAGTATCCACTATGACATGCTAGCTCTTGTATCTACTATAACGTGCTAGCTCTTGTATCTACTACGACATGCTAGTTCTAGTTTCCACTATGACATGCTAGCTCTTGTATCTACTATGACATGCTAGCTCTTGTATCTACTATAACGTGCTAGCTCTTGTATCCACTATGACATGCTAGCTCTTGTATCTACTATAACGTGCTAGCTCTTGTATCTACTATGACATGCTAGCTCTAGTTTCCACTATGACATGGGAGCTCATTTGTGCAAATGTATTATTTAGTTTTGATAAAATCATCGGACAAACTGTAAGTATAAAATTATTTTGTACCAGATCTTAATAAAATTTGTGAAAAAAGGCAAAGTCGTCCGGATCTACACAGTATAACATAAGTTACACTTTCGCAAGTTATCCAATCTAATGATCAAGGTTAATTCTTTCAATGATCTTAATAAAAGTATGCACTGTTTTATCAAACTGACTCTGCATATTCAGTGTTCGAAATAAGGCCTCTTCTCGGCAGTCACTGATTTAAAAAATGGGGCAGCCGTGGCCTAGTGGTTAAGGTGTTGGACTCTAAATTCAAGGGTTGTGAGTTCAAGACCCACACTGGTCACGGTTCGTTTTCGAAGCTTAGGCAGTTTCGTTTACCCTACTTTGCCTCAGTCTACTCAGCTGCAAATGAGTACAAACACTGTTTGGAAGGTACCTGCGATGGACTAGTGTCCCGTCCAGGAGAGTCAGTATAACTGCTTGTATAAGTTGCTTCGCACTATAGAAACCAGGTTTAAGCACTGGCCATATAAGCCTTCATGGCTTCCTAAGGCGTAATGCCTGGGGGATGACTTTACCTTTTCCTACCTACCACTGATTCAAAATGCTTCCCGCCAATTCTCAGTTAGGCCAAAATGCACAAGTTATTGGCCCCATTCCGCCGATTCATCCCGGCGGCCATGGCTGTGTCAGACTGTGATGAACATTTCAGAACTTACTAATCTATGCTAATTCGATATAAAATATGATTGTGACAAACTACTTCTTCCGATCTGTCGCTGGCAAGGCAAAGTCTGCACATGCAAGGGAAACCATATTCAATGACGTCAGTATCTTGAGGAATACCAGGGAATCTCCAAAGCAAAGATGGCGGATGAAGTTGTGAGAATTGTATAGGATATTATTCTAATTTACTTCATAGGTTCGTACTGGTGACACTAAATATCAAGGTTAATGTCTACAGTATCTTGAGGAATACCAGGGAATCTCCAAAGCAAAGGTGGCGGATGAAGTTGTGAGAATCGTATAGGATATTATTCTAATTTACTTCATAGGTTCGTACTGGTGACACTAAGGAGGCAGGCAATCCAACTGACTGCTTAATGTGATATTTGGCTGTGAAAGTGAACTTTGGAGGCTTCGATTTGGAAGGACTTGAGAACAGCATAGATTTTTGCCTGTGGCTGTGTCAGGCCTAGGGTAGTGCACGTGAAACAGCCATCAAACATAATGGTAATGTTATTTTCAATAATTGTAACTGTTTCGCAAATAAAATTCACATTGAAATGTTTATTAAATTCATTACGTTATTTTATTGGTCTGCTAGTTATAAGAAATGAACAACAATATTTGGTATGTTTTATATTTATCAAATTATTATTTATTTTAATTTAAAGCAGTTTTAGTTTTATGCATAAAAACTTTGTTTTATTACATAAATTTATAATTTATACATTTTTGTGGGGCCAGTTCAAACCCACCTGGACCGGCTCAAAATAGAACTGGGCCAGTAAAAAAAAACCTGAGCCAGTTAATTTTTTTGCTAATTTCAGACACTGATATTACTTAAACCATTCACACTACAGCTTTAAACATGAAGAAACCTGATTCACAATGGACTCAATGAATTGAGGAGCAAATCTTAGGTCATGGCAGGATAAGTTCTGGTGATATCCGTTCATCAACTGATGTCCGACTGGGAACATGCACTATTATATCCTTTGCTAGTTAGTTGTAACATGGTTAAACATGTTAGAAAATTACAGATATAAATGTATGATTTTTATATAAAACCGATCAAAAGCACCAGTAATCGCTTATGTGTAGCATGGACGTGGACATACCTTCTCTGCTAGTAATGCCATCAAGTGCTTGATCTCCTCTTCGTGGGACTGCCTTATGTTAAATACCTGTGACCAAAGGACACATATTATTTCATTGGAGACACAAAGTTCTGTCTACATCCTGATAATTTCACAAACAAACAGGTCTTGCCTTGTAATAATGTACAACATCTAAACGCTGCTATTTTCAACCATTATTGATCTCTTGTGTGTCCACATTCAATGTAGAGCATCTAGGCATGACATACACATGACATCTAGGCATGACATGCATATGACATCTAGGCATAACATGCACATGATATGCTGCTGGTGTGCTTACAGTAACCACTGGCTCGGCAAAAGGGGTAAATTGTCAAATTTCATTTAGATAATGAACTTAAAAGTAAAATAATTTCTGACTCACGATGGGGTTTTTGCGAGGCCTTCCTCTTGGTTTTTTCAAGGATGGATCCTGAAAGAACAAATATTTAAACAATAATGGTAGATAGAAAATCCTTCCTTTTAATAAATAGTTGCATGCTGCACATAAAGAAAACAAAACACAAATTGGTTGCTTTGATCACATTTGTGACCTTCGTCGTATTTGCTGGTACGTCTTTTTCTGCAACCAAAACTATTGCAACTGTTCTTGTTAACAGAAGACTTGAATATTGCAATTCACTTTATCACAACATTGCTCTCAAGGACATCTTGAAACTTCAACGTGTGCAAAATTCCTTGGCAAGAGTAGTTACCTGGTCTCCTTGTTTCCCTCACTCAGTACCACTACTTAAACCATTGCATTGGCTCCTTGTCTGATATTGCATTACTTTAAAGATCTGCACAATTACCTATCAAGCACTTTCATCCAAGCAACCACATTCACTGTTCAATCCTGGAAGACAGCCTAGACAGCTTCGATCAACTAATTCTAATCTACTTTTCGTTCCCAGTGACAAACGTTGGAACTAGAGCTTTCTCAGTTGTTGCACTTACTCTGAGGAACTCACCCCCTGTTAGTGTTAAGTCTGTAGGAACTCACTCCCTGTTAGTGTTAAGTCTGTAGGAACTCACTCCCTGTTAGTGTTAAGTCTGTAGGAACTCACTCCCTGTTAGTGTTAAGTCTGTAGGAACTCACTCCCTGTTAGTGTTAAGTCTGTAGGAACTCACTCCCTGTTAGTGTTAAGTCTGTAGGAAATATAACAGCATTTCGCTGTAAACTAAAAACCCACTGTTTAAACTATCCTCTATGGAAAAAACACACAAATCAACATTTTGATTATCTGGTACCATGTCTATGGTACCAGATAATCATACGTATTCTTATTATATATATATATATATATATATATATATATATATATATATATATATATATATATATATATATATATATATATATATTATGATATGACCTTCTTTTCTTATAGTCTTAATAGACACAGTTGATGGAGGCAGCTCTAAAAGGGATCAGTGCCAGCCTCACCCCGGACTTCAGGGATAAAGAGGTATCGGTGCCAGCCTCATCCTGGACTTCAGGGATAAAGAGGTATCGGTGTCAGCCTCACCCTGGACTTCAGGGATAAAGAGGCATCGGTGCCAGCTTCACCCCATACTTCAGGAATAAAGAGGTATCGGTGTCAGCCTCACCCTGGACTTCAGGGATAAAGAGGTATCAGTGCCAGCCTCACCCCAGACTTCAGGGATAAAGAGGTATCAGTGCCAGCCTCACCCCAGACTTCAGGGATAAAGAGGTATCAGTGCCAGCCTCACCCCAGACTTCAGGGATAAAGAGGTATCAGTGCCAGCCTCACCCCAGACTTCAGGGATAAAGAGGTATCAGTGCCAGGAATCTGTTTTTGTAAGTGTACACCAACATTTGTTTCTCTAGACAATACTGTAGCAGTTTAGCACTAGTGGTGTCATTTGGTGACTAGTGTTGAACAACTGAAAAGTTGTGCCAACTGTTTAACGCCAGATGGCGACACTTTTGAGTTGTTCCACAATAGTGAAATTATAATAATCATGGATCCTGGCAATTAAAAAAGGGGGTGTATGCTAATTAGGGCATGTATGGTTGATAGGTCGAATAAGGTATGTGACATAACCCATTTCGTGATCTGCCTGTCCCTTTAAGGAAATTAGATGAACTATAGGGAACATTTAGTGATTAGTTAGTAAGGGGAATACTGGATGTGATTGCACTAACCTTGACGGGATGAATGCGAGGTCTTCCAGGAGGCCTTTTCTGTTCCTACAGCAATGATACCAACACAACATGGTGAGAGCAAAGAAAACTATGACAACAAAATTGCACAGCATCATTGAAACATGGCAATATGTAGTGTAAGGGGATGAATGGAAATGTTCACAATTCACTTGATTGGATAGAATTTCACTCCAAAACAATTACAATATTTTCCCCATTAAAACATGGCAAGGACTAGTGTCAGGGGATGAGTGGAAATGGTCACAATGTCACTTGATTGGATACAATTTCACTCAGAAACAATTACAATATTTTCCCCATTAGAACGTGGCATCTGTCAGTTACATTTCCAACTTTAAATTGAAGAAAATGTGTTGATGTTTAATCATGAGCGTGAATCAGTACTATTTCCCCAATACATTGTCCCAGTCTTCCACCACTAAAATGCGCTGTTAAGAATTTGTTCAGTTACATCCAGGAAAGTTGCACCATGTTTATTTTATGCAAACAATCCACTTGTGTTGCTCTCAGTTTAGTAGGTGGCTACACCAGCCGTTGATATAAAATACTGACATTGCCTGTGGTATAGACCACAGGTTGTACAGAAATGCTTTGTGCTATTTAGGATCAAATTGGTCTAACATGTTAAGGGGTTCATTGAACTTCATTCGCTGTTGTAAAAGGTACGTTCTTAGATAGCGCAGTATCCAGTCCTTGGGACTGTTCAAAGCACTTTACACTTCATCCTCTGGCAAACCTGTCCATTCATACAACAACTCAACTTCTCTGGGATGCATTCAGCCATGCTGCAATTACTGCGCGAAGACTACTCGTTCACATATCTACCACTGTCTGTATAGCCAGGTGCTCATTTATACAGCTGAGTGAACTGTACAAACGTGGAGTAAATGAAATCATCATGTCTGTAGCCAGGTACTCCCAGTGAACTGTGGCAACGTGGAGTAAACGTAATCGCCATGTCTGTAGCCAGGTACTCATCAGTGAACTGTGGCAACGTGGAGTAAACGTAATCACCATGTCTGTAGCCAGGTACTCATCAGTGAACGGCACGGGAGTAACGTAATCACCAGCCAGGTACTCATCAGTGAACTGTGGCAACGTGGAGTAAACGTAATCACCATGTCTGTAGCCAGGTACTCATCAGTGAACTGTGGCAACGTGGAGTAAACGTAATCACCATGTCTGTAGCCAGGTACTCATCAGTGAACTGTGGCAACGTGGAGTAAACGTAATCATCATGTCTGTAGCCAGGTACTCATCAGTGAACTGTGGTAACGTGGAGTAAACGTAATCACCATGTCTGTAGCCAGGTACTCATCAGTGAACTGTGGCAATGTGGGGTGAATGAAATTGCCAGTTTTGAAATGGAAACAAGAGGATTCAAACCCGGGTTCTCTCAACTGAGAGTCCATTCCCCACTAACATAGACATAACAGATGCATAACAACTTGTCACTCGGCTGGTAACACCAACACGATATTGTTTTAAAAAAGACATTGCTTAACAGACAGGACGATGTATAAACAGTGTCATGGCAGCACCAATGTACAGTGTCATGGCCACACCAATGTACAGTGTCATGCCCGCACCAATGTACAGTGTCATGGCCGCACCAATGTACACTGTCATGGCTGCACCAATGTACAGTGTCATGCCCGCACCAATGTACAGTGTCATGGCTGCACCAATGTACAGTGTCATGGACGCACCAATGTACAGTGTCATGGCTGCACCAATGTACAGTGTCATGGACGCACCAATGTACAGTGTCATGGCCGCACCAATGTACAGTGTCATGGCTGCACCAATGTACAGTGTCATGGATGCACCAATGTACAGTGTCATGGCTGCACCAATGTACAGTGTCATGGACGCACCAATGTACAGTGTCATGCCCGCACCAATGTACAGTGTCATGGCCGCACCAATGTACAGTGTCATGGACGCACCAATGTACAGTGTCATGGACGCACCAATGTACAGTGTCATGGACGCACCAATGTACAGTGTCATGGCCGCACCAATGTACAGTGTCATGGCCGCACCAATGTACAGTGTCATGGTCGCACCAATGTACAGTGTCATGGACGCACCAATGTACAGTGTCATGGCTGCACCAATGTACAGTGTCATGGTCGCACCAATGTACAGTGTCATGGTCGCACCAATGTACAGTGTTATGGCTGCACCAATGTACAGTGTCATGGACGCACCAATGTACAGTGTCATGGCTGCACCAATGTACAGTGTCATGGTCGCACCAATGTACAGTGTCATGGTCACACCATTGTACATTGTCATGGACGCACCAATATACAGTGTCATGGCCGCACCAATGTACAGTGTCATGGGCACACCAATGTACAGTGTCATGGCTGCACCAATGTAGTGTCATGGCTGCACCAATGTACAGTGTCATGGCCGCACCAATGTACAGTGTCATGGCCACACCAATGTACAGTGTCATGGTCGCATCAATATACAGTGTCATGGCTGCACCAATGTAGTGTCAACCTATTACCTGCTGTGTCACTGCAGGGTGTATCCTTGGTCGACTGTCTACCCAACATGAAACAACCTATTACCTGTGTCACTGCGGGGTGTATCCTTGGTCGACTGTCTACCCAACATGAAACAACCTATTACCTGTGTCACTGCGGGGTGTATCCTTGGTCGACTGTCTACCCAACAAGAAACAACCTATTACCTGTGTCACTGCGGAGTGTATCCTTGGTCGACTGTCTACCCAACAAGAAACAACCTATTACCTGTGTCACTGCGGGGTGTATCCTTGGTCGACCCAGCGGCTTCTTCGTCTTTGGTACCTAGCAAACATTAATCACCATCTTGTTATAATCGACCTAGAGTTTGTATGTCCATTAAGCTAGTCTTCCTAAATGCTTTACATCTTGGGCGTCAAACTCTCAGGAGTTCAACTACGATCCCACTGTTGAAATTCAACCCGCTATTACCTTTTTTAAAAACTTACAACTGTCCACAATGTCATATAAACAATTACATACAATTGTTGACAACATTATGTGAACAATGACATACAATTGTTGACAACATCATGTGAACAATTACATACAATTGTTGACAACATCATGTGAACAATTACATACAATTGTTGACAACATTATGTGAACAATGACAAACAATTGTTGACAACATCATATGAACAATTACATACAATTGTTCACAATGAAATGCGTCTTTTCTACAATTGTTACGCTAGACATTACTATAACTGTCAGTATTACATCGCAATTTCAAGAGTAGGATTCAAATATATTGACTGGCAGCACCAAGTACCAAGGCACTGTGTATCCACAATTTTTTTGATATATCGTTATTGAGACAGTCACTTACAAAAACTACTAAGTTATCCCATCAGGAGGATGGGTATTTTTGTTAGTCATGATGATAAAATAAAATGCACTGATAAAAGCTAAACAGTGACATCTACAGATTCTGATGGTCATTATTATATAATATTAAACCTCTGTTTTGACCAAGAGTTCCATGTAACTCCATTAAACTCCCTCAACTGATTTAGCCTATCACAAATCCAGTTCATTGATGTCCAAATATGTAGTGTGTGAATAATTTAAGTAACATCCACAGTCAATTTAATAAACGATGTGTATTTTTCAAATCATGGAAAGAATTCATTTTAGTCGTTAGATCTGGTAAGGGTCAAAATACTAGATATCCAAAATGGTAAACAAGCGCGTCTTCCATCTTTGCACCAATCACATGACAAAGTTATGAAATTTCAACAAGGATAAAATTTGTGAGTTTCCAGCATGTCCATGTTCAAAAATGTCTGACCAACATTAAGTGATTTAATAGTTTGTCTGATGATTTCACAAAAGCTACATAAAAAAGTTGCACAAATGAGCTAGCATGTTGCAGGTTTTATATTTTGCTAAATAAATTTTAAATTAGACAGGCAAAAAAATTTCACTCAGGAGGGAGGGACCTTTAAATACCTGGGAGAGATCATATCTAAAGAAGGATCAAGACCTAAAATCATTTCATGGATGGCACAAACCACCGCAACACTAGCCAGACTAAAACTGGTCTGGAAAGAAAAATATCTCATTAACTTCAAAAGTGCAGTTCCTGAGGGCATTGGTAATATCAATATACCTCTCTATGTGTGTGAAACATGGACTCTCATTGGTGATATCAATATACCTCTCTATGTGTGTGAAACATGGACTCTCATTGATGATATCAATATACCTCTCTATGTGTGTGAAATATGGACTCTCATTGCTGAGCTTGAGAAAAAAATCCAGGCATTGGAAATGTGTTGGTATCAATACATGTTGTGCATTCCATATACAGAACACATTCCACGTACAGAAAACATTCCACGTGCATAAAACATTCCATGTGCAGAACACATTCCGTGTGCAGAACACATTCCGTGTGCAGAACACATTCCGTATGCAGAACACATTCCGTGTGCATAACACATTCCGTGTGCATAACACATTCCGTGTGCATAACTCATCTCGTGTGCATAACACATCCCGTGTGCATAACACATCCCATGTGCAGAACACATCCTGTGTATGGAACACCTTCCGTGTATGGAACACATTCCGTGTACGGAACACATTCCGTGTGCAGAACACATTCCGTGTGCAGGACACATTCCGTGTGCATGACACATTTAGTGTGCATGACACATTCCATGTACAGAACACATTCACTGTGCAGAACACATTCATTTGTGCAGAACACATTCCGTGTACAGAATACATTCCGTGTACAGAATACCTTCCGTGTACAGAACACCTTCCGTGTACAGAACACCTTCCGTGTACATAACACATTCCATGTGCAGAATGCATTCCACGTGCAAAACACATTCCACGTGCAGAACACATTCCACGTGCAGAACACATTCCGTGTGCAGAACACATTCCGTGTACAGAACACATTCCATGTGCAAAACACATTCCATGTGCTGAACACATTCCATGAGCGGAACACATTCCATGAGCGGAACACATCCCGTGTACGGAACACATTCCACGTGCAGAACACATTCCACATGCAGAACACATTCCATGTACATATCACATTCCATGTACATATCACATTCCATGTGCTGAACACATTCCATATACAGAATACATTCCATGTATAGAACACATTCCGTGTACAAAACACATTCGGTGTACATAACCCATTCCATGTACAGAACACATTCCATATACAGAACACATTCCATATGCATAAGTCTAACCTCATAAAAAAATCCATTAGTTGGCATTAAAAACTTATGATTATGACAAGAAGATGCAAACTGCAGTGGCTTGGTCATGTCAAAACATCTCTGCAAACACAGCGAATGGAGGACACAGAAGAGGCAGACAGAAGAAGAGGTGGGTCGACAACATCAGGGAGTGGATGGGACTGAGCTTGTCAGTGTGTGGCGGTGACGAGGGCCCGAGTGGGATGGAGAAGTATTGTACGACAAGTATCTGAGACTGAAGTGATGCCTCAACGACAACGACAGGTATAGGTGAAGGCATCTAAGTAAATAGTTAACACCAAGTTTATGATAAAAATATCACATACTTTAATCATGCTCACGTTGAACTCAGGTTCCTGAGGATATAGGCACCATAGAAGTTAATTATTATTAGTGCTGGAACAATATAATCGGGAGAGCCAAAAGTTTTCTGTCAACTTTAACAACAGATAAGATGAATGTAGTAAATATGCAATTGCTGGGTAAACTTACCTCAGACTTATTGAGTCGAGGACGCCCACGTGGTCGGCCAGTCGGCACGTAATTCTACAGGGGAATAAACAAGCAACCTTTTGAATTGAGTGTTTAATATCATGTAAAACAAACAAACAAACACAGGTGAAGGATATGATTAAGAAAATATAAAGCAACAAGAAATTTTTCGGAATTAACTGTGCTCATTTGTATTTTAAAATGCATGCCCATTGTTAAATCAGTTTTTAAGGAGACAAATCACATTTTTATACAGAAATTTGCATCTTACCTACAACCAGTATTTTTTATAAGTACAGGTATTAAACTTTTACTTTCTCCATTTCCACAAGAAATTGTATGTACTAGAATGTTCATGTGGAAATACAATTTATTTATTGAAATTGATTTATTGTATGCAGTGAACTGTTCAACACACACAGTATATTGTATTATGTGGGATAAAACTTGTCATTAAAAGAGGGAGTTGTTCCGTTTGAATGGAAAGAAGCAAACATCATACCATTATTTAAAAAGGGTTCGAGAAATAAGTCAGAGAATTACAGACCAGTGAGTTTAACGTCAGTGATTTGTAAATTATTAGAAAGGTTAATTAAAGACCATATGGTGGACTTCCTCGTTAAGCATAAATTATTAAATTCATCTCAACATGGATTCCTTAAAGCGAGGTCATGCTTAACAAATATGTTATGTTTTTTGGAAGAAATCACTAAGTGGATAGACGTGGGATCGCCAGTAGATATTATCTACTTAGATTTTCAGAAAGCTTTTGACAAAGTGCCACATCAAAGATTGCTACTTAAATTAAAAGCCCATGGTATCGGGGATAGCATAACTGACTGGATAGAACAATGGCTGACTGACAGAAGACAACGAGTTGTAGTAGATGGAGATCAGATTGAAGTTTTTAAGATATTGAATGGGTATGAAAATATTGATAGAAATATGTTTTTCTCACTCAAGAAGGATAGCAGAACTAGAGGACATGAGGTAAAATTAGTAAAGGATCAATGTAGATTGGACATCAGGAAGCACTCGTTCTCACAGAGGACAATAAATGAATGGAACAAATTGTCTACAGATTGTGTAACTGCTAGCAGCGTGAATATGTTTAAAAACAAGGTTGACACATATATCAGGAGGGCGGGTTATAAGTAGGTGAACATTGTTGGACTCTCGATAAGCCAATGGCTTCCTTGTCCACTTGCCATCTGGGCCTTTGGCTTGGATGGCAAATCTTGTTAAATCTTGTTAAAATGAACACTCAGCATCTGTACATTTCAAGATCTTTTTATGGCTACCGAGAAGAAATCAAGGCTCCATTTCATAGTTTATTATGGTATACAAATGCACAAAACAATCAATAGTCTGATATGTGATATCGGCAGAAAAACAGCAGCATTCCCAAAGTATGATGATATTGGAGTTGTTTTGTCATTTCATATTATCAATGTATGTTTGCCATAAGCACACACACATATTTCTACGTTACAGATCATGACGTAGGCATGCAGACTTGGTGCCTGCCAACAACTGCTACTCAACAATTAAATCTAAAATATTTAATCCACAACTACTTGAAAAATTGAAGGATGTCAAGGCCTTGAATTAGAACAAATGTAATTCAGGGTGTTTCAGGACCCCACACGGACCCTGTAAACAAACTATACATACATTGGCTAGACTTGTTGGGAGGCCACCTCCAATTGAAACCATTGATGTCTTCGTGCAGTGGGTAGTTATTAACATTTTGCCATGACCGTCCATCAGTCTGTCGTCCTGTTTGCCATTGTTGTCAACCATCTGGGACGACACCACCTGCAGAATGTGACTCAGACAGTGCAACAGAGACGAAAATTTTTTAGGGAACATACAATTCGCATATATTACATATTTCTATAAAAATTATTTTGGATCTTTTAGTTTTATAGTGCATATTCCTGTAATAGACAGATCAGTGTGCTTTACAATAAAAAATAATGCATAAATAAAATTGCACATAATTATGCTTCTAATCCAAATATTTTAAATATATCTAAAAATTATTAGCAACCGACTAGAGCAAATATAAAATAACCCAATAAACAGGTGGGATGTTAGTGTTCATTTAAACATCTGTAGGTCTGAAGAGGCACGAACAAACACATACACAAATCAAGTCATTAGAGAACCGTTCTTTCATGTGTGTGCATGCATGCATGTCTTTACACACACTAGCTTCAAGTTTTTATTTCTTTTTACTTCTGCCTTGTGACGAAGAAAGCACTATTCTACAAGCTTTCAGTTTTGATAACACTTCATAGTTATTTAAGATGGAAATTATTTCAAAGTTCTTTTTGGCACATCAAGTACAGGCTGTTTCTCACCGGGTATGTCATGATGATGTCTTCTGGTGGTTCCTCTGTCACGAATGTCAACACTTTCTCAGACATTGCCTCGATCTAGAAAACACAATAGGATATATTAGTTTGTTTATAAAAATTCAACAATAGTATCTATATTACCCCCACTCCCACTGCACTTCACGGGCTGCTGGTGTCATGGCGAACCAATTACAAGATTCTTTTGTTAACCTACCGCATATTCCACATTTCACGTCCGCAGACATTGTTGACATGATCTTGCCATTCACACCAGGGTACTGGCTTCGCTCCGCTGACAGCAACCTACTCACTGTGCCACGCCATATGTTCTGTACACCAGTCGACAGGCAGCGAGACATGTGTGTCTCACATTCAAGAAATACTTTGAGGCGCACGTTGCCATCAAGGCTGACCAGGTGCGGCGGGCTCACATGCGTAATGAGGGTGGGTCTCCTCTCGCAGAGAGTCCCAGCTACAAGGTAGGCAGTTTTTCTAACAACGTTATAGGAGTTCTAGTTTTGGCTAAGAGACAAGACAACCCCATTACTTACTACTACTTAAGGTAGATGGGGTGGCTAACATGTCAGTTGATTTTTTTCCCCTCATAACATGCTAGGAAATATTGAACTGAACATTTACATCACAAACAATCACCCGGCACTAACAACGTATTTCGCCAATTTATCTTTTAAAAATCAGTCCTTTGGGAAATCCCCTAACTAACATTTCCATAGTAATGACCACGCGTGCTTCAATCAGGTACCCTCTTTGAACCAGCATAAATTTGTTTGCAGTGTACGCCAAACATATCATTTCGTTTCTGTGATTCCAGTACATTGCAGTACGATGCCTATTTAAATTAACTTGTTCTTAATCTGCTTAGTTTATTTAGTTTATTCTGCCATTGATGCTGTACTGAACCCACCAGTAACTGTGACCCTGCCCATGACCCCACCCCTATAACAGGCCAATTAAATGATCTCGTGCACATAAACAACTGATAATGGGCTGGCATAATCCAATCTTGATAGATGACAATATGGGCACGGACCACAGTCACTTTTCCCATAGACGACCATTATAACATTCTTGCGCCTACATTGAAAATTTATCCTACAATTTTTTTTAAAAATTCACAGAAAATGACAGACCCACTAAGACACCTGGTGTGCGAAATTCGTGAAAATGACATACCTCCTTTTCGCACAAATTGCTTCAAAGCATGAGGCCCGTGCATTTCTGCCATGAAATTCCCTGGTTTCTCAAATATGAGTACATCCTGCCTAACAGCCACTGTGTCATTACGCAACTGCTATACCTACTGACAGATGGCATCATTTCAAAGCTTAGATGCTACTGTGCACAAAAACATCACTTCTACTCACTCATACACACAATTTCTGCTCTCACAAATAAACCCTATCTGCACAATGAATTTTTTCCTTGGGACTCTTTATGTATGTAATGGCGGATGGATTCTGACTGTGGTCCGTGCCCGTATGATACACATGCAGGTTCAAGGGCTACGTTGTAGCAAAATTAAGGGGACATGTCAATATTAGAAACAGCCATTATGTTTTGTCAACAATACGTAAAACACCAGAGAAAAATGTCGTATTTCAAGCATGATAAGCACATCTATTGACATTTCTGTTATCACTAACAACCAGGAAATGTTACCTAATCGAATTTTTTATTAAATTATAACACTAAGCTGCAATTTTGCATGTGAATGTCTTACATGTAGGCAACATTACACAAACTTGAATTACAATTGGTGAAGGGTTTGTGTTAAAAACTCACTGCCACTTTAGGCTGTCATTAAATTTTTCCCTAACTTATTCACGGTGGTGTAGCAGATATAATTCGTTTATGTTAACCAAAATATTCCTCAAAGTTATCAGCGACACTATCATACTTATATGTATGTCATTTATTTATTTTGTGATTTTCTCAAAACTACATAATTTGGCATTTTGTGGCAATTTTTTTCACATTTACAAAAATGTTTTTCAAATCTTGTAACCAGGCATGGGGTAATAGTAATAGTAATTATTTTCTGTAATAGTATTAGATGAGATCTTTTCAAAAGTAATAGTAATAATTCTTCTTCTTTCGTGTCCTTCACACAATGTGTTGCCACTTGCGGGCGCACGCCTTTGCTCGCTCAGTGACAGTGACGAGGTCTTCTGCGGTGCAGGCCTCATCCAGTAGTCGACAGCAGAGGAGATGGGCCATCGTCTGCAGTTCCCCACAGTTGCAGTTCAAAGATTGGGTGTCATCAATGTATCCCCACCTCCTCATCGTATTTTTAACACGGCTAACGCCAGTGCGTAGGCGGTTCAGAGAACACCAACAGAGCCATGTTTGGTCAGACCCGCTGGCAGGGATTCAGCCGCCTCTAATTATAATAATAATAGTAATAGATCCTAAAGTAATAGATAATAATATATTACTTTACATATATTACTATTACATCTTCTGCTGGAAACTTACTACAAAATATCAGGTTTGTCTACTACAAGACATGATGTCACTCAGAAGACTGATTCATCAACTGTTGTTGGCAGTCCTGGACAGTTTGTTCTGACGCATTTTATCTAAGGTCTTACACATTGTCTGGGCAGAGGACAGCATAATTTTTTTGTTTTTAAATGTCAGCATTTATATTGAAGATTCAATCTTAGCTCAAAATGTGTTTTTGTCATTGTTACTACCTTTTCAGTAAATATAACTTAAGGCTTAAGCATCATTTTATCTACTTGTTATGCTGTATTTTATCTACTTGTTATGTTGTATTTTATCTACTTGTTATGTTGTATTTTACATGGATACGCCCGACACAAAAATGCACATCCAACACCAAACAAATTCTTCTCTATTTCTTCAGTGTACAATAGACACACCATTTTATTGGGTCTAGCCAAGAGATTGACTCCTGCCCTATCAGCAAATAACATAAAATTTCCAATGTGCCCTCACACATCACATAGATTTGGACATAACCTTACTTGGGTGAAAATTACAGGTACATGTGAGGACGTCCAACACCACGCATTTTTTTCATTGTATGTTTAGAATAATTACTGGATGGAAGGAAATGTATATATGACAATGATGTCATAGTTGGCTCCTATAATTAAATTAAAAGTTGTGGTACTTTCTATCCCAGCATGCAGTGCACGGCTCAAGTGTCCGAAACATACATCCGACACCATGGAACTGTCCATACATAACTTTGTGGAGATTCTAGTAAGAACTTTCATTTGTGTCAAATTCAAATAAATTAAACAATTGAAATTGAAAATAATCAAAATTGATAATTTAAATCAAACGACTCTGTTACTTTTCCTACAAATTTCAGCCTACCTTCTCCGGCGTAGGATTCTTGCGTTTCCTGTCACGCCGTTGTGAACAGGTTTGTGTGTGTTGTTTTCTTCCGTCCATCTCTCAGTCATTTAGTCTATCATCTGTCAACAGAAGATGGACAATTAGGTACAATAATGACAATTTGTATTCAACCTTATAGGTAACTGCGCTACACAGCATAAAAATTACTAGAACTCTTTGCAATGTATCAACCCAGCACTGTACGTTGTATCCAGTGTCAGCGTTGTCCAATTGCATTTTTAGCAGCCCAGCACAGTACGTCGTATCCAGTGTCAACATTGTCCAACTGATTGTGTATCAGCCTAGCACAGTACGTCATATCCAGTGTCAATGTTGTCCAACTGATTGTGTAGCAGCCCAGCACTGTACGTCATATCCAGTGTCAGCATTGTCCAACTCACTGTGTAGCAGCCTAGCACTGTATGTCGTATCCAGTGTCAGCATTGTCCAACTGACTGTGTAACAGCCTAGCACTGTACGTCATATCCAGTGTCAGCATTGTCCAACTGACTGTGTAGCAGCCTAGCACTGTATGTCGTATCCAGTGTCAGCATTGTCCACCTGCCTTTGTAGCAGCCTAGCACTGTACGTCATATCCAGTGTCAGCATTGTCCAACTGACTGTGTAGCAGCCTAGCACTGTATGTCGTATCCAGTGTCAGCATTGTCCACCTGCCTTTGTAGCAGCCTAGCACTGTACATCATAGCCAGTGTTAGCATTGTACAACTGCCTGTGTAGCAGCCCAGCACTGTATGTCATATCCAGTGTCAGCATTGTCCAACTGACCATGTAGCAGCCTAACACTACATGTCATATCCAGTGTCAGCATTGTCCAACTGCCTTTGTAGCAGCCTAGCACTGCATGTCATATCCAGTGTCAGCATTGTCCAACTGCCTTTGTAGCAGCCTAGCACTGTACGTCATATCCAGTGTCAGCATTGTCCAACTGACTGTGTAGCAGCCTAGCACTGTATGTCGTATCCAGTGTCAGCATTGTCCACCTGCCTTTGTAGCAGCCTAGCACTGTATGTCATATCCAGTGTCAACGTTGTCCAACTGCTTGTGAAGCAGCCCAGCACTGTATGTCGTATCCAGTGTCAGCATTGTCCAACTGCCTTTGTAGTAGCCCAGTACTGTACATTGTATCCAGTGATTATATTTGCAAACACCAGTTAATTAGCAGAAAACACGTATGGGTCATTGGTCAACTGCTATCAAGGGGAAGCAATAATGGAATAAATCATTAGTAATCAAACAATAAATTCCATTACAAATGTGTGAAATACCATGTCACTTGTAGAGTATGACAACTTAGGTCCTAGATAATTCAAAAGTCATAATAAATTTCAGAATGGTATCAATTCTATATGAAATTATTTTGTACATAATAACAATTACCTTCATTTGTGCAAATAGTCTCTACAAACACGGTTTTGTAAAACTGCAGTAATAGTTAGAATTACCAGTGTTCAAATCGGTTAACAAAATTACACAAATTATATTCAAATACCCCACATCAATCCATGATATTACAGAACTGCTAACACAGTCATTGTAACCTAATAATACTATTCTGAGCCATTTTGCTTTCACTCTCCAGAAAGTAATGCAAACAAAATCAATGGCACGCTAATTTCATAAATAATTAAGAGACTCACGCATATTTCTTGTAAAGTTGCCAATATTACTGTTTGATCAAACATGACTGCAATGTCAGGGGAATCGATGTAGGCCATAGCACATACAAGTTAAACAATATTCAGGTGTACTCAGTACAGAATACATTTAATAAGACTAATAATAATTTAATTTATTAATTCAACAATTAATATTCAACCAGTCCAAGTAGAAAGTTGAACTTTGCAGGAGAATCTCTATCAGGCAACAGACCAGGTCAAACTGGCAATAATTTGTCTGAATCAATCCTTACTGAGAAGACAGGTATAGCAAGTGTAAAATAGCAATGTTCAAATGGAAAACAACAGAAAACAGATATATGCTTCATTCTCGTGAACGGGTTAATAAGGTTCTCTGTGTCACAGTCTGAAAATGTGGGTTCCTTTAAATCGAAACAAAAGTCGTGGTTTTGGGGCTATGCACCTAAAAGAGATAACAAAGACTAACCATTTGCAACTACTATGAAGAATATAACGCTAGTGGTTTTCTCACAATTTGTTCTAAAAATTTGAGATTCCGGTCAAATCTCAATTATATTAGGGGCTCACATATTTACTGGGTGGCCAATAAACACCTGGCAGTTCTAAGAAATCAACCTCTAGTGAAAACAGAAATGTATCAAGTGCCTTTGACCGAAATCGAAGGGCAGTTGGAAGCAATACAAACTCTCGATCAAGCGAGATGCTAAGTCACTTTAAAGTCAGAATGGGATAAATTTACTAAACAAATGCCAAAATATGTTGCATCAGTTGAGTTTAGATGTAAACAGCTACATGTAAACAACTGTAAGATGTAAACAACTACATAAAAAAGGAAAACATAGTTTGCTCATGATCTAAATAGATTTGATAATGATTTTCTTTGGGCACTAATTTTTGGGAGTCTGTACTGTTTCAACAGATGGAGTCCATTTAAGACGATAGCGTACATGCAAGATGACAAACTGTGTATAAGGAGTCCCGTGGGTAAAAAAGGAGTCTCGGACTCACAGACTACCAGGAAAATTTATGCCTGTTCTTGAATTAGGGCTTTGTATAATTATCCCTATATAGTTTGTGGATCTTGAGTCCGAATAAAGATGATAATAATAATAGTAATATATTGCATGTTCCGTTGCAGTTATTTGATTAAGAAATTCTGGTATAAAAATTAATAACTTGTGCCTCTACAACCTTTCCACGGGTGTTTACATCTGATGTCAATTTGCACTATTTTTTCCTGTTCTTGATATGAACTGATGGAATCTCAATTGGCTTCTGACAGTGTTTTATATATGTAATTTTTTTAAAGATGCTCACATGTTAAATTGAAGTAATTTGTTTTTAACCATCCATCTAAATGAAAAGAAAGTATACAATCTACAGAATTAAGAAATCATTATGATTTAATTATGATATATTGAACTTGTTTTAAATAGGCTTTACACATTAATTATTTATTCAATTTCACTGACAGTCTCTGACAAGCTTGAGAATTGTAAAAAAAATATACATTGGAATTAATAATAATTAATTTTAGTAGTATTTTAGCTTGCCTTTACTTCTCGTTGTACTAGTCCAGTGGCTGTGTAATAGCATGGACCATGGACATGGCATGGTTTAGCAAGCTATCCGCCGGGTTTCGTTATGTATAAAATTATTATTATATATATATATCTAACTGAATCCGTGTAGAATCTAACAGTATTTTACATGTTGAACTGTGAACTATTGCTTTTGAAAGTATCATTTAAACCGAAAATCTTAACCGCATTAGACACACATATTAAAGTAATCGAGTAAAATAAACCTACCACTTTCTCCTGCAGCTCCGTCGGATGGAGTTTAACATTAGTTCATGAAAATGCAGTTTGATGGCGCTGTTTTACAGTATTAACCAATCTGCGCAGAGCCTCCCATACAGCGCGGGATTGCGATCCGTCACAATATGGCAGCGCTTTGAAATCGCGCTGTTTAAGAATTTGTTGAAAACGGGGGCATTTTAGGATGTGTCTTACATCTTTTGGCGATTTGGCGTGACATGATAGCATCGCATTGTTATCAGGTTGCTAGGTCGTGGATCAAGTTTCATGACTTTGCCGAACAAGCGCACAGTTTCCATTCCTAGATCTGCGTAGCTGTAGGATGTCGCACCGCCACACCACGTTTTCGTAACTTGTCAACAACAAAGTAAAAGACCTGTGTTGAACCGTTCAAAATTATTTATCTGTATGTATACACACTTGACATTTTCACAACATATTCCCCGCTGTAAATATAAATAACGATTAATTTATGCTTTAATTCTTGGTCAATATCACTAATCTACATGTCTTGGTTAGCCAGGTTTCATGAATTTGCGTTTATTTTGCCAATTTTGACTATTGTTGGCCATCCCAGGCCGTTACGAGTTTCTTTTATTATTTTTGTTTAATATACAGTTATTCTGTTGACAGGTTTTCACTACATCTACGACTTTGTCATGCATATATTCAGAAATGCTGTTTAATTTTGGTTGAAATCTGTATTTTTTACTTGACATTTTGTATAAATCCATATTATCATATAAAAATGTTCATTGGTTAAATAGCCTATGACATTTAGATTTTGATCAAGTGTTTCCGTCTGTCAGGCTATAAAATATACATACATCAAATGAAACCCACAACATTTTCGCAGGAAATATGCCTATGGTTTTTCTGTAAATTTGAAATAAATATGGCATTTTGCCATATTCCTATATGAAAGCCCAACAATCTATATTGAATACAGATAATCCATGTACGAAAGGGCATGTCTGTTAAATTGATGCTTTATGTAAGCACTTTCAATAATAGACCATTAGTGCACATAATACACTAATCTTAGTATATATCCAAATAGTTTTTAAGCTCTTTGTATTACACAAAATGTCTACTTGAAGTTTTAATCTTAGCCGAGTTACTCATGGTAGGAGATAAGGAGGTTGAAAAATCACCTATGCTGGTAATTTAAGAGTTCAAACTTTAAAATATTTTTTAGTTTGATATATACTATCTCAACTCTCAGGTAATTTATTCCAAACAGCCCAATCTTAAGCTAACACACAGAAGAAGTACGAAAAAGCTGCATAGCCACAATTTGTTACCAAGTTGCTAAAGTGTGAAGAAGAAGTCTTTTCACTCATATTAATGAAAAGCATGATACATGTGACAGTAAATGATGTATGTTTACAGTGCAGCATCTAAGCAGCATGGCAGCCATTGATTCGGCGACAGAGTTGTCGTCCTTACTTGAACAGTGGGACGAGGTCTCGGAGAATGGTGGAGATCCTAAGCCACTCCTCAGAAGGTAATATGCAGGGCTGTGACAAGTAGAACATTTTTCTACTTGAGTAAAAGTAGAAGTAGATCCTGAAAAATCTACTCAAGTAGAAGTAAAAGTACCCCTAAAAAAATCTACTTGAGTAAAAGTAGAAAGTAAAAAATTCTACATGAAGTAGAAACAAAAGTAGACCACGACTCACGAGCCCACAAGCATAAGAACGAAAATAGTACGTTTTTAAGTTTAACACATGCAGACAAACACACATTGGTAAGACAGCAAAACACCAGGTTACACGAACGCTTTATTCAGCTTGAGCAGCAACTGCTGCTCAAACTCTGCATCCCTGATGCATGCACACAGTGGCTTAAAGATGAGGCCTGCTGCACTAAACAGACGCTCGCAGGCTGCACTGGATAACGCTCTAGCTAGCCGAACCTGGGCGCGCGCTGCTTCTTCCTGGCAAAGAAGTCGTCCTCGCTGGCGGGCGAGGAACTGTCAGATGACAGCCTCCTCAAAGAGGTCGATGACTCGTCCATCTCAGCTAGCCTCTGCTCCGTGGTCTTTTTTGAACTAGTGAATCAGAAGAGAGATAACGGATTTACGCACGGTGATTCCGCGCGTAGTGTGTATGGTGTTTTTGTATGCAGCTAGAAAAAAATGAAATGCCCGGTGTCGGTACTTCGTTATATTTACAAAAGTAACACGTAATTCTACTTCGTTACAAGTAGAGGTAGATCCATAAAAATATACTTCGTTACAAGTTGAAAGTAAAAAACTACTCAAGTAATGTAACTAAGTAGATCTACTTCGTTACTTACCGGCTCTGGTAATGTGTAGTTTTTGTGTGCAACATAAATTATTTCTCCCTGTAAAATTTAATGTCTAGAGCGTTCAGTTACCCGTTCATTTGATTATAAAGGAAGTTGTGTTTTTATTCAATGATAGTGGCAGTAAATGTACAAAGTCTGATCAGTTCTTTATCGTAAAAGTAATAATGTAATATAAACATCTATTCCAACATCCTGACCACCCAAATGTGTTTTAAACTGCATTTATTCAAACATCCTGACCACCCAAATGTGTTTTAAACTGCATCTATTCCAACATCCTGACCACCCAAATGTGTTTTAAACTACATCTATTCCAACATCCTGACCACCCAAATGTGTTTTAAACCACATCTATTCCAACATCCTGATCACCCAAATGTGTTTTAAACTACATCTATTCCAACATCCTGACCACCCAAATGTGTTTTAGTGAACCACATTTTTTAGATATAATTTAACAATTCTTTAATTTGACTGTTTCAACTCAGATATCATGTTTACGTTTTATACTGAACAGCAAGGTCAATATTTATAAAGAGATAGTGTTTTTTTTATTTACAGTATAACAGTTTAATTTATTTACAAACATGTAACAGTTTTGTTTTCTTATTTATAAACAGATAACAGTTTTATTTTCTTATTCATCACAAATAATGGCATTGTTTTCTTATTTATAAACAGTTAACGGTTTTGTTTTCTTAGTGAGCTAGGCTATGTAAAAAGCATAAACTCCCAGTTATCTCATGACGCTGCCATTTTATATAACTGAAAAAAATGGTCCTACGATGTGTGAATCAACAATATGGAACCAATTAGCAGCACTTGCGTCTAGAGAATATTGTTATGTGCTGCTTACAGAATAGCTGAGTTGGTGGAGCAAGACACTGAGGCGTGGTACAAGATGGACCCTGATCCATTTGACTACAGGCATCCTGGTAAGTTTATCTTCGGTAGTTGATTGTTTATCAAGGTGGGTATATACCGATATAAACAGTGGCATAAACCACCTTGGTGAAGACATGTTTATGATGCCAAAAGCTGCAGAAACTGTTGGAAACAATAACTTCCTACCATTTATCAACCAACACCAGAAAAAAGAGCATTAGAATAAAGAATTGTAACTAGGCATAATTCCATATTAATAATTATATTTTTATTTGTCATGGTGCCATATCCAAAATTGTTCGTGGTTTTTCACAACATATTTAAACAAAATTTAAATAGTCTAGAATTGCTCAGTATATTAAAATATTACTAGTAATAAGAATTATTCTAAAATAAATGTAGCAGAATATTCACAATGTTTCAATATAAATGATACCTGCAATAATCCCTAATTGGGTGGTGAAAATAGACCAATAAACAAAAACGGCCATGAGTTTCTTCCTTCGAATAAACTTGACAAATATTTCGATTGTAACTTTGTTCCTCGTATCTCAAGGCCTAACAAAATTATTATTGCATTTTGGTAACAGCCAAACAAAACATGCTTCATTTTTTTAGTATAATAAAAATAGTGGAACAATATTCATGCTGTGCCAATTTTGTGGGAATTACATTAGTTTTTCTATACTCTTTAATGTCACAAAATACTTACATGCCACGTCCACCACAAATATTATTTGTGTGTTGCAGATTTGGATTTTTTTATTTTTGCAACATTCTTTGTTATTAAATACATAATTTATAAATAATTTTTAATGTGTCCTCTTATTTATTTTTCCATAGCTTTACTAGGCTCTGTTGTGTCATTATTAAAAATAAATATTGTCTCGCATTCATGTAGTTTATGTGAGACAGGGTGCTTTTGTTGTTTTGTGACATTTTCTACCAGTTTACACCATCGAAACTGGTAAAAACTAGGTTTATGACAGGTTTCCGCCAATATCTCGGCAAGAACATGTTTCCACCAGCTGAAATGCAACCCTGGTGCTCGTGATTGTTAATACTAATCCAGCGGTTGAGAGTCGCGAATTGTAGAGTTTCACTGAATCATGCAGTGCTGTGGCGACACGGACGCAGGCTAAGTATTTGCCATGTGTTTAGGCCGAGCAGACCCGACCTGCACGTTAGGGCACCTCCTGAAGGCCCTCTTCAAGAACGACAGTCTAATGACCAAGGTTGGTGGATACTTGTCCTAAACTTACCAGTCAGTATAGGCTGTGTAGCATGGCTGCCTTGTGCAGTGAGGTAGCGTGGTCATAAAATATTAAATTATTTTTAATTGTAATTATTTTTACCTGTACTTTTACTGCACAACATGTGTGCACACACACACACATATATATATATATGTATATGGAATTCTTTTATTATATTAATCATGAGAACTAAGTTATGAGTCCACTTGCTGGCTTTTTGAAGCTTGAGCAATTTCAGTTACCTGTATACAATAACTTTAATAAGCTCTAATATGATATTTCCGACTGTATATATGATATTGTTCGCTAATGTTTTTGCCTTATTTAGCTGCTGCATATATGATATTGTTCGCTAATGTTTTCGCCTTATTTAGCTCCATTGAATATACAGTAATCTGTTCTTTTACTTCGTAGTTTGGTGCAAGAGGGTGCAGATTTTGACTATTTTTTAAAGCTAGGCCACAAATAACCGAACAGTATCTTCAGAAGCAGTCTGACATGATATATAAATGAAAAGACTAAATAGTAAAATTTAATCTCAAAACTTTTACTTGGCAACGAGACACCAGTCGAACCATGGTCATCAATTATTAACAAATGTTTTATCTCAATTGGAATGTTTTCCATCTAAAATAGAATAAAGTTGTGTATCATCTAATCATTTGTTTTTCTTGTTCATTTTTGTATGGAAGGATAACTTTCAATCAACTAGTTCACCGTTATGCCTCTGTAAACACAACTGATCATAGATAGGGTTGGTTAGCTGAGTTTCACTAGCTCGGATCAACTCTGTGTGAACTCGGCTTAAGTCAGAATACATTCAGATTTATTGGTAGGAATTTAGTGTTATAAAAATCAAATTTTTAGAAATTGCACCTATGGTTTGTATTATAACAATTGGGTGTAATATGTAATTAATACGTTTTAATAGCTCCTCTTTGTGTATCATTTATGTTGTCAAAAATTTTTAAGTGTTTCTTACAAATCTGTATACGATATTTATGACATTAGTAAGTTTTGAGAAATTTGGGGCCTGTGTATCAAGAATTGGTTCCAATTTAACTATTCCAGGAATGGTGTAGTTAGTGTTATAGTGAGTGGGCCCAACGTATACGTTGCTATAGTGACTGATTGTGTTTCCATGGCAGCTGGTGAACGAGTATCTGTCTGGCGACCACAGCCAGGTGGAGTTGCAGTCACTGTCCTGCCGGCTCCTGCTGGACGTCATGCCCGGATTGGAGACAACGGTCGTGTTCCAGGACAATGTGAGTCACACCCCTGGAGTGACACCCCAATTATGTTTTCCCATTATGAGTGATTTTTCCATCCATGAGACAGTCCTCAGTGGGTCACACTAGTGGGTACGTGACACACCCTGTTTGGATAACGGTACCCCTGTGAGAGTGACACCCCCGGGTTAGTGACTTGATTTGGACTGGGATGTGAAATGGTGATCTAACCCCTTGTGTAGATAGATGCCAGGTATTGTTGGAGTGTATACATGTGGCGTCATCCTGAGGATAGTGTGAATACTATTTTGTGTCACCACCTGGTGGATAGTAGTAGCAGTGTCACACTGACAGTTCAAGACTGACGTGGTGGTTCAGTGGTGTTTGTGTTGTCACCATGAGGTCCTGGGTTTGAACCCCAGGGTGGCGGCCAGCTTAGTTATTTCATAAAGATTGGGTAGCAGCTTGTGAATATGAAGATATATTTACCGTATTCTGCCTACTAAGTGCACAGTACACTTGAACAAAAATTGGGCCATGGAAAAATTTCGAGGAATCTGTGCACCAAAATGTGTTTCTCTAGACAATAAAGTAACTGTCTAACACTAGTGGTGTCATCTGGTGACTAGTGTAGAACAACTGAAACTGTTTAACACCAGATGGCGATACTTTTCAGTTGTTCCACACTAGTAAAATTACAATAATCATGGATCCTGCTGATTAAAAAAATATGTAGTTCTTGCATGTATGTTTAATAGGTCGAATACAGTATATGTGCCTTTCAAATCAGATGTTTTTGTTAGTCTACCTGATGTGTATGTCTGATGACGTTGAAGACTTCCTGAGTGGAGAACTCTGTCTCTAACCAACCATGAGCCACAGCAGAAGTGCTCATGACATGACCCAGACATTCTGCTTGCATAAATATATGTTTGAATAATTACATGAGATTCAAGGCTGAAGGTATTGTGACAGTTCTGTGAGATCCCACGTAATGTACGAATGTTTAGGAGGAGTTGGTGCAACGGTTGATGAATTGGGCGCAGACTGCGACTGACCCCCTGCGCGCCTATGCTACTGGGCTACTCATGGGTGCAATGGAAGTCCAGGACATCGCTGCAAACTTCAAGGACACCAATGCCGAATTGGTGAGTTGAATTTGATCTTGCGTACCCAAAGGAGACTCTGCACGCACATACAGCCAACCCCCAAAATTGAATCCTATATCCTGCCAAAAATTAGCACATTTTCAGGGTATTCCTTAAGGTTTAGTCAATATTTTAAATATGCATGCATCACTAATGCAACCATTTGGAAAAATGCAAACCCTACACTTGGACACACGCACATGCACACACACACATGCCCACGAACGCACACACACACACACACACACACACACACACACACACACACACACACACACACACACACACACACACACACACACACACACACACACACACACATGCCCACGAACACACAAATAGCAGAAATTGAATGCAAGAAGAGGAAACATTTTCAAATGTTTTCAGGGAAACAGAGAAACTTTGTGTAAATCATGAAAAGGGAAATAATTTTTCAATTGGCAGCTGGAGGAAAATGCAAGGAAAAAGAGTGAGTAGAAATAAGTTTATTGGACAAACTGAAACAAGGAACATGAAGGTAATAGAAACATTAAATTAGCACAGCCATTGTTGCCTGGTGTCCATAGGTGCCCACCATGTTGAGACGACTGCGCGACCTGCAGCAGCAGTCAATCGAAAAGAGCCGGACAGTCACACCGGCCGTAAAATGTAAACTTGAACGGCCATTTGCAAACATCGGCAGTGATCACGGTAAGTCAACGGCACGTGGCGGGGACGAAGAGATGTTCATCAAACGTCAGAAGACGGATGCTAGTTCTTCGTGCCTCGCCCCACTGGGCACCATCAAACCTACTGCAATCGGTCCACATGATGGCGCCACCAGTCCAGTGGCACGCAACAGTTTGGTCAAGTCGCACCGGTTGCCAAGTGAGCACTGGTTTACCATTTATTTAAGTTTAATTATTGTTTTTTTTTTATATATGGGAATGCAGAGAAATGTCTTGAACCATGTGCATTTATGTGTGTTCTGTTTTCTTTGGAAATATATCTAATTAGTTAGCAGTTGCGTAAGTCCTTCTGGTTCTTGTCTATGTAGGAATGAACTATAGACCAAGTCTGTAAGATTCCTGCTAAATGGGTAGTAAAAAATTTCATGTTGTTTAATTTAATAGACTGTAAAAAGTGGCATGAACAGTGTGTATTAGAAATAAATAATTGTTTCTCGAGTACATGCCTGCAATATATACGATTTCATTATTTTGTTTTTACTGATTTGTAAGTTATTTCAAGATAACTCGTGCTGTTCTGATCTATTGGGGTTATTTTACTTTCTCTACTTTGATCTGTCAGTTGTTGTCTCAGTATGGTTTTGTTCTCTTTCTATCTTCTAGCAAACTCTTTCTACCTCTGTCTCCCTCTCACACTTTATCTGTGTTATTGTTTATAATGAAAATGTTTTTGTATGCCATCTGCCTGTCTACATGTCTACCTTTTCTTTCTCCCATTGATCTCTCCATCAATCTCCATTGATCTCTCCATCAATCTCCATTAATCTTCCTTCTACTGTGTCAGTATGTCCCTACCATTTCATCATTATTATCCACATTTTCTGTCCTCGATCTTTAGAGAAACATGCATATGCACACACACGTGCACACACACACACATACACACACACGCACGCACACACACAGAATACATTGCATCATCTCCCATGTTGGTGACCCGAGCCCGGAGCCTGTGGTGTCCACACACACATGCCTTGTTTCAGCCAAGGAGTGCAGCAACAGCAGCTGGGCAGAGATGGAACCGTATGTGATCGGCTCCTACTGCATGTCTCCTCTCACATCCGAGATGCACCAGCGCCTCATTCTACAGTACTTGACTCCACTCGGCGAGTACCAGGAGGTACTGTCACCCACTTCATCAACACGCTTTTTTTAAGGCTACATGCTGGTGTCAGAGTAGACAAACATTAAAACTATTGAACTCCTATAAATAAGTATTACATCTTGATCAGTACTGATGATTACTACTGAAGAATGTTAATGAATGTTATACCTGTGCTACATTCGTGTGGCGTGGTGGTTTAGTGGTTAGAACACCAGACTCAATTGAGAGAATCCAGGTTTGAAACCTCTTACTGCCTTTTCAACGCTTGGGCAGTTTTGTTAACTCCACGTTGCCTCAGTTCGCTCAGCTGTATAAATGAGTACCTGGCTGTAGACAGTGGTGGATGTGTGAACGAATAGTCTTCGTACAGTAATTGCCGTGTGGCTGAATGCTTTCCAGAGCAGTCGAGTTGGTGTTGGAATGAACAGGTCTGCCGCAGGCAGTGAAGTGTAAAGTGCTTTGAGCAGTCCCAAGGAATGGATACCGCGCTATATAAGAGTGTTCCTTTACCTTTGTACATTGATAGGTTGATAAAAATAATGCTTGGTGGGATTTCTCACAAGTCATTCATTGTTGCAACAAAATTCAATAATGTTTGATGTTTATTAATTAAGCATTGTAAAGCTGGTCTTCATTGTTTCATAAAAATGATTTGCCGTGGTATGATCTTTGTAAACTACAATGAAGTTTCACTAGTTATTATTGTTTGTGTCTGCTTCCAGCTGCTGTGTCATGTGACTGTGCCTGGTTCCAGCTGCTGTGTCGTGTTTGTGTCTGCTTCCAGCTGCTGTGTCGTGTTTGTATCTGCTTCTTGCTGCTGTATCATGTGTTTGTGTCTGCTTCCAGCTGCTTTGTCAAGTGACTGTGTCTGCTTCCAGCTGCTTTGTCAAGTGACTGTGTCTGCTTCCAGCTGCTTTGTCAAGTGACTGTGTCTGCTTGCAGCTGCTTTGTCATGTGTTTGTGTCTGCTTCCAGCTGCTGTGTCATGTGTTTGTGTCTGCTTCCAGCTGCTGTGTCATGTGTTTGTGTCTGCTTCCAGCTGCTGTGTCATGTGTTTGTGTCTGCTTCCAGCTGCTTTGTCAAGTGACTGTGTCTGCTTCCAGCTGCTTTGTCAAGTGACTGTGTCTGCTTCCAGCTGCTTTGTCAAGTGACTGTGTCTGCTTCCAGCTGCTGTGTCATGTGTTTGTGTCTGCTTCCAGCTGCTGTGTCATGTGTTTGTGTCTGCTTCTAGCTGCTGTGTCGTGTTTGTATCTGCTTCCAGCTGCTGTGTCATGTGACTGTGTATGCTTCCAGCTGCTGTGTCATGTGACTGTGTATGCTTCCAGCTGCTGTGTCATGTGACTGTGTATGCTTCCAGCTGCTGTGTCATGTGTTTGAGCAGAATGCAATGGAGCTGATATTCTACTACATTGACTTGTCACGCAACAGAGATGTGCGTTTGGCGTTTGAGGCACACAAAGTAAGTGAAAATAATGGTGGCTGAATGCTTCCCAGATAAGTTGAGTTGAAGTTGGATTGAACAGGTCTGCCAGGGGGTGAAGTGTAAAGCACCTTGAACGATCCTACAGGACTTGATAATGCATTATGTATGAACGTACCTTCTTTTTGTTTTTACCCCTGTATGATGCGACAAGTGAGTTTAAATTCTTGTTTAATGATGATGTCTAGTTACTCATGTAGTAAATACTACTAAATAGTTTATACTCGTGTATGGAGTTGAAAGTTGGACCCCAACAAAACAGCTGTAGGCTAGATTGGATGGATGTTACATGTGACTTTTCAAAACAGCACTGAATGTTAGTTGACAGAGCCACCAGCCAAATAAGGTAGTATGTGGCATCCTTTCCAAAGCTTTGGTGAAGCTCCGAGAACAAAATATTATATTACCATCGTCACAAAGAAGAGGTCACGGAAGAAGTGCTATTCTGGGAACACAAACAAAGAATGTCTGGATCACGAAACAAGACATACGTACAACTCCTGTAAGAAGATACAGGCTGGGTGGTGTACCTGAGATACAGGCTGGGTGGTGTACCTGAGATGTAGACAGCAGTGAAAGACCGAGAGATCTGGGCAAGAAACTGTGTGAGACAGGCAACTATTGAGAGAAGGGGGCACAGTAAGAATGGAACGGGTTGACTGTGAGCGTCATGGGTGATTGTTTGATTGTCATTGCAGTGTTTGTACTAGGTTCTGGAAAAATGGGGTCCTGGGACCTATAGACCTGAAAAAATAATGTAAATGGGGTCCAAAGATGCCTGAACCTCTAACCAGAAAATGCAGTTTTTGTACATTTTAATATGGAGTTATACAGCAAGATTATGTTAATTAACAATACACACACATAATAATATGCAAAGTATATAGTTTCGGACTTTCCAATGTAGATACTTTTGTACTGTTCATAGTATGATGTCCAAAACTAGTAGTGTTCAAATGTGTACTCAGATCGTATTACAAAAAATATGCGTTGTTACAAAGTATGCTTGCATTAGTTTAGTTAACAATTTAGTTTAAATTTTCGTAAGATTTCTTTGTAAATATGAAACAAACAAGCTACCTAACTTGAGCCTAGAGGCAACTTCAAACCACCATAAAATTGCATCTAGGTAACATGCAAAAGTAGAAAAACTATCCCAGCATGAAAAACTAGTTTAGCAAAGGTAGTTACCTAGTCTCCTTGTTTCTTTCA
This sequence comes from Lamellibrachia satsuma, assembly GCA_033239005.1. NCBI lineage: Eukaryota > Metazoa > Annelida > Polychaeta > Sabellida > Siboglinidae > Lamellibrachia > Lamellibrachia satsuma. The sequence goes on from BSQZ01000004.1 coordinate 16,045,908, forward strand.
CTCGGTGCCACTTCATACGTCATTGCATTGGCTCCCTGTCTGATCTCGCATTACTTTTAAGATCTGCACAATTACCAATCAATCACTTTCATCAAAGCAACCAGCATATTTACATTCACTACTCACTCCTGCAAGGCAGCCAAGACAGCCCAGACAGCTTCGATCATCTAATTCTAATTTAGTTTTTATTCCTGTTGGAACTAAAGCTTTCTCAGTTGCTGCACCTACTCTGTGGAACTCACCCCCTGTAAGCATTAACCCACCTGTTTAAACTTGTGTGAACTCACCCCCTGTAAACATTAACCTAACAGTTTAAACTTGTGTATCCTCCACAGCTCTTCATTGTACAAATCGAACTGTTTACAACTAAAATTGCTAATCGATTAGAAATGGCCTAACCCCTTTTGTTTTGGTGCACTGCTGAGCTTGGATCACCCAAGGATTTTAACGCAATAGAAGTATTGTCTTGTAATAGCACCCCAAAACAGCTTTGAAGTGAACATTGCGTTGTTTCAGTACCTCGCAGCTCTGCTGTGTCACAAGAAGTTTGCAATTGAGTTCATTAACCTGGGGGGTGTACAGCGCTTGCTGGAGGTTGTCCGTCCGTCCGTCGCTGCCACTGGTGTCTCCATGTGTCTCTACTACCTCGCATACTTCGACGTCGCCATGGAGCGGGTAAGTGTCGATGCCTGTTAGTCAATGTTTGCCTGGGGAAAAACTACATTGTCGCATCCAAGTGTGTGTTACTGGTATTATGAATTGAAGATATAAATTATGAATTAAGAACAATTGTTTATTTATTTCCACTTATTAATTTAACTCGTTTTTAAAATGTGTCTCATTTGCAGTTAAGCTGTAATTCTAACTGAAAGCAGTAGTCCAAAAAAATTTCTATTAAAATAAAAAAAATTTCTTTTATGAATTTGCCAAGACAGCACACCATGTGTATAGGTTGAACAGCCTTACCTGAAATTTGTATCCAACTCGGAAATGATTTTTATATCAGTAAGATGTTACATGTCAGTGAAATAAGTGAAATATTACTGGAGTTCTTAGGGTAACTCTAGAGCAGAACATGAACGAGAATCCACATCAAAATGCATAGCATAAATGCTTCGAATATATATTATTTGAATGCATTTAAATGATTTGTTTTTCAAGTCACTAGGATCATATCGTTTTGACACTTCTTGCAGGTGTGTTTGTTGACTCATCGTGTCCTGTCAGACCTCGTGAGGTAAGATATAGTGTTCAGGTGTCGCTAACCTTGTTTCTGCTAATTACTTCTGTCAGATGTGCTTTTAGTCACTACTGGTAAACAATGAGGTATGAATACGAATACTTTTCTCCAGGTAAACACCCATTTGCTTACAAACGTGCATTAAAAATATAAATCAGTTTAACATAGATAATTTTAACTAGAAATATGTTTAAAATAGAAATACATTAAAATATATAACAATATATATAAATTGATGTGTAAAATCGCCATTGTACACAATAAAGTGCTTGTGCCCATCTAGACCACATGAGTCGTTAACAGTATTGTGCACAATACATATATTGATATATTGTTTAATTCGTTTCACACCAGTTACAATTCCAGCTGTAGTTTATCCTGTTAGAGTATATATGAATGTTGGATTTGTTGGTATGAAACAGGTTGAAACAAAAATAGTACTTTTGGAAGATTCTATTTGATCTGTCTTGCACCACCTGAGTTTTTGTTAATGTATTATTTAAATTTTTTTTTTTTCATCAAAATATTGATGATTTTAGGTCATTTAAGTACTTCCGCTCATAGAACAGTCATAAAAACAGGAAAGTTGTTGTGGATTATGAAAACTGAGAATCAATTTACTTATTTTTACTTACAAATGTTTCATTAAACATGCCCCAGATTTTTGAAATGATCATATTTATGCTGATTAGACTCATAGGATGAATTGCAATGACCTTGACCGTCTTGTTGCCGTAGTTACGTCCTGTGGCTGCTGGAGTGTTCGCATGAGTCTGGGCGATGTCACGCTATCATGTTCTTCAGTCTGGCATTCCAGTACCGCGTGCTGCTCGAGTTATTCGATCTGCAGGACGGGCTGCGCAAACTCTTCAACGTTGTGAGTACCCATCTCGCATACATCTGGATCTGGATAATTACTCAGCAAAGTCCTGCTAGGTTATCATACTTGCATATCATATGTGTTTTGTGAAATCAATCAGGTTGCAGCAAATCCTTTTTTAAATTCCGAACTCTAATTATAGTTGATGGATCTTCGTACCCTTATGTTGACGCCATCAAATTTACGAGGATTATCTTAATGTAATAATTTTTACTTTGGAGTGTTGTTTGATTTAACTGGCTACCAGCCCAATAAGTACTTGCACCTCTCTGGTAGCCAGCCAGCTCATCTTTATTGCTTTTTGTTTGACTTATGCTGTACATGAGGATTGTGAGGAAATATATTTATTTACTTACTTATCCTTTTGCACCCTATTTGGTGCATTAGGCCACACACACCTTGGTAGTGCATTCAATTCTGATTAGTTTAAAGTATTGGAGTCATTCATCTTGGGAAAATGTTTAAGCCTATTCTGGGTGGGATGAGCACACAGACATTATTTATTTATTGTTATTCAGTTTTAACTTCTTGATGTTTATTGATGATGATATTGATGGTGATATTTATCTTATATAACTAATTTATTAATTTTAACGCTTAAATTAATTTAAACCTTCAGTCCTCAACCCGGCCAAAGCCTTCCGACACGGCTATCCTTAACCCGGCTGTAAATTTTGCTTTCTGGTTGTTGCTATATTCTGGTGGCGCACTGGTGGATTAACACATTACACACAACACCAAAGTAGTCTGGCAATGCATTGTGGGCATTTTCGGAACAGGCTTCCATTCAAAGTTTTCGAGTATTTCGTGGAGCTTGTTTTGTCCTAAGTCTTTGTTTATCTGAGATTTAAAAATGGTGTCTGCAAATCAGAATATGTTTATTGCATCGCAAATTTGCCAGTTACTCTGCGATGAAAGTGGCGATGAAATCGACGCTTCTGACATCGAAATAGAGGTAATTTTATCTGACTTTCATTGTTTGTTGTGTCAACTTTCTTTGTTCAGTGACAATGACAAAGATGGCTGGGGTTGTCATGTTGTGTCACGATGCTGATTGTTCGTTGTACTTAATAAAATATGGCCCATGTTATTTTTGCGTGAAGTAAACTTGCAATAAGCAGATGGAATTATAATTTATGTGTCGATTTATGATTGTTATGTCACTAGGTACTGCCTGGTTGGCAAGGCAAAACCAAATCTAAGACTAAGGCAAAGCATAGCCCTGGTCTAGGCAAAGGCAGGGTCAGGGCCTGGAACTAGTGTAAATGGCTTTGTTTTTTCCCAGTGCAGCTGAATAGATGAACATGTAATGCTAATGTGTGTGCGTGTGTGAACTACATTTTTAGGAATGGCAATGCCTAATATTTTGTTCTCAGACAAGGCTGATTCTGATAGCAGCAGTGACGATGGTGGTGCTCGTGGAGGTGGATGTGCTTGTGGATGGGCTCAGGGATGAGCTTGGGGATGAGCTCGGGGATGGGCTTGGGGATGAGCTCGGTGATGGGCTTGGGGACGGGGACGTGGTGGCGGCCGTGACATGTGACTTACAGATTTGGTTGGCAGAGGATGGGTGAAGTGAACCCAACTACAGTGCATCCATCCCACCAGCCTTCAGTCCCTGTTTATGATGCCCAGCCCATTGAGTTCTTTACGAAGATGTTCGGTATCAACTTCTTCAAGAACCTGGTGGCAGCAATGAACACAAACACTGCTGCAAAGTGACCATCACCGTGTCTTGGCACAGATACGATAAGCTGGTGCAGTACTTCCCCTGCTTGTTTGCTGAGGACGAGGCCACTGCCAACAAGTTGGCAAAGGTGTGACCACTCATCACAGAGACATTCCATGACAGCATTGCCCCATCGTGTGACCACTCCGTCGATGAAGATTATTCGATTCTATGGGATGTTGGCATGTAAACACTATATGCCAACGAAGCCAGTGAAGTGCGACATGAAGCTGTGCTGCTGCCTGGCGGCTACTGCCTTGCATTCTCGGTGTGCACTTGGACGTCCGAGAATGCCGCTGCCAACCTCGACTTGGGGCACTGCGTCGTCATGGCCTTGATGCAACACGTTGGTGCACATTGCCGTTGACCTGCTGCACGCCAACACAGCACCACACGTACAATATGACATAAGTTTCCAAAGGCATTCGCTGGTGTCTGTCCGCAGCAAGTCCAGTCAGCTACAACAACGTGATGGTGTGCAAGTGACACGACAAGAGGGATATCTTTATGATATCAACTAATGACAACACAGTGCGACAAACATGGCACAATTGCCAGCTGATTGACCTCTCTGTGTCAGTTGATACAACCTACGCATGGCTGGTGTCGATCATTTGGATCATATGTGAGCCTACTACGTCGTGGAACACGCTGGCCAGTGTTGGAGGAAAAACCTATTCTAGGGTATCCTCAATGTCAGCATCATCAATGTCAGCATCCTCAATGTCAGCATCATCAATGTCAGCATCATCAATGCATATGTCCTGTGGATGGCTGCTGACCGTCCACTGTCGGCCAACACTTGTCTCTTCTCCCTCAAGACCTTCAAACTTCAGCTTATCTAAGACTTGTGCGACGGAAATGATGTCCGTCCGCATCGGATGTCAGCAGCAGTTGACAACCTGCACATACAGCGTGTCATCTCTGATGACATCGTGGACGGCCAACCACTGGTCAGGTTTGTGGACCGCAAGCGCGCGTTCCACATGTGTTCTTGCCAGCAGAGGAGAATGGTGCGTGGATCATGTTGAAACCAGCTTCGGCTGTTCCATCTGCAAGGTGTATCTGGGCGAGGTGTATCATGGCAAGGTGTATCTGGGCGAGGCTGGCGTTTGCTTCCACCAGTACCATGATCTGTGATGAGAGATCTATTGTGCTTGTTCAGAATCGGCTGCACAACTTGAAACTAGTTAGCTTAGTTAGGGTGATAGCCAGTATTTTCTTCAATAAATGTTTTAAAATGTGATTTACAGTTGTTTGTTTTATTACTTCTCACGTTAAGGTTTATCAGTGCAAATTATACTAGTTCCAGTATGACATTTTGCATAAACTGCATAACTTGTCTGAAAATATCAAAACTGCTATTATCGGTGTTGTTCTCTGTCGTAGATAAGCACAATGGAGATCCTGAACTTTGAGGAGAGCGGTACAGTAGCAGCCCTCACTGAGGACGAGCTGTTCACCAGTCGACAGGCAGCAAGACACGTGTGTCTCACGCTCAAGAAATACTTTGAAGCGCACCTTGCCATCAAGGCTGACCAGGTGCGGCGGGCTCACATGCGTAATGAGGGTGGGTCTCCTCTCGCAGAGAGTCCCAGCTACAAGGTAGGCAGTTTTTCTAACAACATTATAGGCGTTCTAGTTGTGACTAGGTCACAAGACAATCCCCATTACTTACTACTACTTAAGATAGATGGGGTCAGTGTCAGTTGATTTGTTTATTTTTTCTCATAACATGTCAACATCGACGTATCTCGCCAATCCATCTTTTTAAAAACCAGCTCTTTGGGAAATTCTCCTGACTACTTGGAAATTCTGATGACATTTCCATAGTAATGACCGTGTGTGCTTCTGTCATGTACCCTCTTTGAACCAGCATAAATTTGTTCGCCGTGTATACGGAACATATCATCTGGTTACTGTGATTGCAGTACATTGCAGTATGATGCCTACTTAAATTAACTTTTTCTTGATCTGCGGCAGCCGTACTGTGACCTGGTGACCCCACCCATGACCCCGCCGGATAACGGGCCAATTAAATGATCTTGTTCAGCAAGCGCCTTGCCAACAAAGCTGGCGAAGCTAGCAGGTCACACTAACACGGGTCTATATGTCAAACAAAATGGAATTACAATACAGGCTCCATTACTTGTAGACTTGTCACTTGTTGCTCCAGGCATGCAAGCTAGCTCCGGAAGTCATCCAGGATAATGTGGAGCTGCTGCTCGAGTGTCTGCCGCTTCGCATGCAGTGGCTGCCTGTGGCACAGCTGACGCGACTTGGGGGCATCACCAAGCTGATGCAACTCATCGCCATGGCAGCCGAGTGGAACGCCTTCTCTGCCAAGTAGGTCGTATTTGATTACTGCTGTTTTGTTCTTTGAAATATTACTTTTTTACTATTGTCAGAAATCTCTTGATAGTTTTGCAGCAAACGGTTGTGATAGAATTATTGTGAATGTTAATTTTAGTCCACTGGACATCGTTTAATATTATTAATTGTCACTATCAAGTATAGTTTACCTTGAAAGCCATTTTTGTTAACTGAATATTAACATAGTGAACTATGAATATAAATATAATAAACTGTGAATGTTAATATTGTTAACTGAATATTAATGTAGGTGTCTGAATATAAATACAGTTATCCATGCATGAATATCAGTATAGTTAAATGTAAATATCAATATAGTTAACTTTAACTATCAGTAAAGTTAACCATGAATATCAGTATAGTTAACAGGAAACATCAATACAGTTAATTAACATCAGTATAGTTTACTTTTAATATAAAGATGTTGGATTACCATTACTAAGGACTGGAGTGGATTAGACCTGAAGAATGAGGGCTTCTCTGTATTCGGTGATGTCTGTGGAGACTCCACTGTCTGTGGCTGTAAGAAGTGATGTGTATGGAGACTCCACTGTCTGTGGAGACTCCACTGTCTTTGGAGACTTCACTGTCTGTGGCTGTAAGAAGTGATGTCTATGGAGACTCCACTGTCTGTGGCTGTAAGAAGTGATATCTGTGGAGACTCCACTGTCTGTGACTGTAAGAAGTGATGTCTGTGGAGACTCCACTGTCTGTGGCTGTAAGAAGTGATGTCTGTGGAGACTCCACTGTCTGTGGCTGTATGAAGTGATGTCTATGGAGACTCCACTGTCTGTGGCTGTAAGAAGTGATGTCTGTGGAGACTCCACTGTCTGTGGCTGTATGAAGTGATGTCTATGGAGACTCCACTGTCTGTGGCTGTAAGAAGTGATGTCTATGGAGACTCCACTGTCTGTGGCTGTAAGAAGTGATGTGTATGGAGACTCCACTGTCTGTGGAGACTCCACTGTCTGTGGCTGTAAGAAGTGATGTCTGTGGAGACTCCACTGTCTATGGCTCTAAAGATGTTGGATTACCATTACTAAGGACTGGAGTGGATTTGACCTGAAGAATGAGAGCTTCTCTGTATTCGGTGATGTCTGTGGAGACTCCACTGTCTGTGGCTGTAAGAAGTGATATCTGTGGAGACTCCACTGTCTGTGGCTGTAAGAAGTGATGTCTGTGGAGACTCCACTGTCTGTGGCTGTAAGAAGTGATATCTGTGGAGACTCCACTGTCTGTGGCTGTAAGAAGTGATGTCTATGGAGACTCCACTGTCTGTGGCTGTAAGAAGTGATATCTGTGGAGACTCCACTGTCTGTGGCTGTAAGAAGTGATGTCTATGGAGACTCCACTGTCTGTGGCTGTAAGAAGTGATGTCTATGGAGACTCCACTGTCTGTGGCTGTAAGAAGTGATGTCTGTGGAGACTCCACTGTCTGTGGAGACTCCACTGTCTGTGGCTGTAAGAAGTGATGGGTGATGATGCTGTGGTTGCTGTGTTGTCAGGGCAGAGACAATCCGCAGTGCCTTGGATGTACTCTCCATCTGCTCTGTGACGCCCAAGACACAACTACTGCTGTGTGAGTCCGTGCTACTGCCAGAGAACGTGTCGACTCAAGCCATCAGGTAGGTATCTCCTTGCTACTGCCAGAGAACGTGTCGACTCAAGCCATCAGGTAGGTCTCTCCTTGCTACTGCCAGAGAACGTGTCGACTCAAGCCATCAGGTAGGTCTCTCCTTGCTACTGCCAGAGAACGTGTCGACTCAAGCCATCAGGTAGGTCTCTCCTTGCTACTGCCAGAGAATGTGTCGACTCAAGCCATCAGGTAGGTCTCTCCTTGCTACTGCCAGAGAACGTGTCAACTCAAGCAGTCAAGTAGGCCTCTCCTTGCTACTGCCAGAGAACATGTCAACTTAAGTCATCAGGTAGGCCTCTCCTTGCTACTGCCAGAGAACATGTCGACTCAAGCCGTCAGGTAGGCCTCTCCTTGCTACTGCCAGAGAACATGTCGACTCAAGCCATCAGGTAGGTCTCTCCTTGCTACTGCCAGAGAATGTCTCGACTCAAGCCATCAGGTAGGTCTCTCCTTGCTACTGCCAGAGAACATGTGGACTCAAGCGATCAGGTAGGTTTCTGACTTGCTACTGTCAGAGAACATGTCAACTCAAGTCATCAGGTTGGCCTCTCCTTGCTACTATTGTTGAGACTTAATAAACGTGTTCAGTTCATGTAAAGATTTTTTTTATATTTAGAATATTGTTGAAATGTCCTGTGAAGTTACATTTATTTTCTTAGATTAGTTAGGGCAAAGTGAACATGTACTAATACTATAATTCAACCCCTTCGAAACAAACCCAGCGGTGAAAAAAGCACAGACATGTTACTGAGGAGATTCATCAGACTGATGGTTATAATATATTAGTATTTTAACCGTTTTTCACAATAAATTTTACCTTGTTAATTGTGATGTTTCGACAGCTTTCGGCTGCATTTATCAGACTGAGCAAAGGTGACAAATGTACTCACCTGGAAATATGTTGCCTTACAATAGCATGTCAATGCTTCAGCATCCTCCTGGGGCTGGCCGAGGGAGAAATCATGGCCGAACCTGACGTCCAGAAGGCGGCACTCAGCGTCATCATCAACTGTGTCTGCGGCCCCATGTCCAGGGTACGTTACCATGGTTACGGTCATTGCAGAGAGAGTTTGACCTCTGTTTGGGTGCGGTTCTCTCAGCTGCAGGGCTACCTAGGTGTGGCTCAACCACACCTTGGATGGTACAGACCTATCCTTATGCTAGGTGTACAATGCTAACTTTTGTTTCGTGTCACATGATTGCACAATGATCAATATACATTGTACAATAAAAGTTGTGACAACTTGTATGTTGTAGGGAGGTGTAAACCCGAAAAATGCCAAGTAGCATTTCCGCAACTATCAACGAAAATGTGCTGTGATTGGCCCTTTGGCACGAATGAGTTTTGTTGAGTCACGGACCAGCATGCATTGCATGACTGGTCCGTTTAAAGTCAAATAAACATGCGACATGCAATAATAGCATTTAAAAATGTATGTCTAGCATTAGTAAAGTGGAAAATATTATGGGTTGGAAATTAGAAAGGCCATCCAGGTGCCTTCAAATATGTGTAAGAACCAAAACCCTAAAATAATAATCTTGGTCCTTCTACCAAATTGAATTTTGTGTTGGATTTTGAAAACAGTCCTCTGTGAATTGACGACTCGATCGTAAGATAGGGTTTGATTGAACCCCCATAAATCTGCCACAGCATATGTTCGAAATCTGGCGTGAGGACTGTTTACATAGGTAGGTGTCAAAGTGTGTGCATCTTCGGATTGTTATCAGATGTGGCATGCAAGTGAAGGAATGTTGTCAGCTTCTGTGTGAGTTTCTTTATGTGTCTGTGGTACAGAGAAACTGTCTGGTTGCTACAGCTGAGCAGTGGCGTCGGTCGCATTATCACTGGCAGTGCAAAGAAGAAACTCTCACTGAAGAATGGCGAGGATCTACTGGTGAAGATGTGGCACACCGTCCGCACTAACAACGGCATCATGGTAGGTGGTGGAACGCCCGCTCCATTCAGTTGTCGTGGATGATCTGCTGTGAATTGTTTAGGTCCTTGATAGAATTGTTTTAATTCTAGCAATCCAAGTATTGTCATTATAGATCACATGGGCAGGATAGTGTGTTTACAGTGAAACGTACACAGCGGACAATGTTGTAACGTTAAAAATGTCTCCATAGTAGATACTGTTTGCTCTGATTGTATTGATAAACATTAATGGATATATGTACAAAAAAGTAGTTGTCTTTGCACAGTAGTTGCTGCATGGCTAAGTGCGTCACAGAGAAGTCGAGTTGGTGTCGGAGAGAACAGAACTGCCAGGGGTGAACTGTCAAGTGGTTTGAGCATTCCTAAGGACTGATCCAAACCATAAAAGAATTTAACTCTATTATAAATGTGTTGTACTTAAAAAGTTCGGTGTCTTGTAGGACTGATCAGAGCAGGATGTGTCCAGTCAAACACCAATGTGAGATATATGAGAATTATTAAGGCATCTTGCAGTCACTGCACATAAAACTCTTCGCTCACAATTTCATCACTGCCTGGTAATAATTTATACAGCTAAGTTAACTGTCTCAGTGGGTTAGTGAACATAATTATTGTTGTGTAAATTTGTTATGGTTTTGACCCAATATTTCTGTTGCTTTGTGACATAGGTGCTACTCAAACTGTTGATGACGAAGACACCGATCACTGAGGCCGATGCCGTCCGAGCTCTTGCTTGCAAGGTAACCACAGCAGACACGTGTAGCTCAAGTTAATTGACACTGCCAGACACTCCTTCATGTTTTTTGTTGAATATTTGCAGAGGTTACATAACTGTATCCATTACAAACATTCCCGATTGCTGAATGTTTTAGGGAATGGCAGAAAGGTAATTCAGGTTTTGACATCACAATACGAATCCATCAATTACTCAGTATCATACTAAACTCTTTGTGACACTCAAGAACCATACGTTGATTTTTATATTTTTGCTGTGTCCAGCATTTACAAGTCTACAACAACAATACGTAAACTGACAATTCTGATGTTTTGATGATAAACTGTGAGCATCAGTTGAGTAAAGATGGGATGCTTACACCAGAAATGTAATCGATGATTACAGTTAACATTTATGAGTACGATTACTTATAAATTTAGTGTAGTCAATTACGATTACGGTTTTATGTGTAATCATGATTACAATCATGATTACATTGAAGAATATAAATGGCATAATGATATAAATAAAAACCCTCATATTACTGTTGTTATCAACGTTATTCAAAGTCAAAATCAAGCACAATATTAAGTCAGTCACTGTACGTTAAATACATGAAGAGAAGAGTTTGCTTGTAATGTAGTTAAAAATTGTCATTGTAATAATGATTACAATTACTTTGGCAGTGTAATCAAATACAATTATTTGGCCTTTTTGACAAATCGAGTATGAGTGCGATTAATCATAAATTGTCACGCACGATTAGGATTACTAAGTATGATGACTCGATGTCTGCGACTGAAGTGTTGTCTTGTTGTGTCCAGTCACTTGTAGGTCTGGCGCGCTGTGACACGGTCAAACAAATCATCAGCAAACTACCTCTGTTCACTGACGGACAACTCCAGCGTATGTACACATGCATGTTCACAATACAGTCACTGTGTTTGCATGCAGCACTGTATGCGATGACACAGCCGCAATGTGCTGGAAAATTATACACTACACACTATGACCACTGTCAGCTCACAACGCATTAACAGTACAGTGGATATTGGTGACACATCGCACATTCTACATATGATTACATATTCGCCATTCATTTGCACGTTCGCAACTCGCCCATATACCCTTGGCACATTCCATCAAAATTATTACATTATTTAACATTAGTTTTTTTAGAAAAAAGCTTGGAATGTACAGTTATTGTGCTGACCATGTCTGAAATGTATTAAATATATTATTTTAATGTATTTGTGTTTAACTTTTAAAATCATACCATATTAATAATATATAATGTGGAAGATGTGAATGTTTTATTGCAATATTTATTATTGTCCTGCATGTGAATTTGAATGTGGTGTTGTGTAATTGATTTTTACTGTCTTGTTACTGTGCTGTTACTGTGGTGTTAATGCAGTTTTACTTTTGTGTAACTGTCTTGTTACTGGTTTCACTGTGGCATTGTTATGTGTTACTGCTGTGTTACTGTGGTGTTACTGCTGTGTTACTGTGGTGTTACTCCTGTGTTACTGTGGTGTTATTGTGGTGTTACTGCGTTACAGAGCTGATGAAGGAGCCCATCCTGCAGGACAAGAGACAACAACATGTCAAGTTCTGTAAGTGTGCCAGTGAGCTGATAGAGAGCGTTCTGGGTAAGCCGCAGAATGCCAGCATCGAGGCTTCACTCGAACGCATTAGAAAGGTTAGTTGTGCCAATATGTTATTTCTCGTTATGCTGGTATCTTCACGTTTCTTTTGCAATGAAAAAAATTGCTTTGATTTAAAGTTAAATATATACATGGCTTTCAATGCCAACTGAATTCACACTGAAAGATAATTCAGCCAACACTGAACCAGAGGTGGAGAAGTTGTCATAAGTTAGTCGCACTAAGCATCAAACTGAAAGGTTTATGTTGTTGAAGGTGACAGGGTCTGGTAATAATTTACATGTCGACGTTTTAGATTAGTTTATTAAATTCTTCTATGTACATGTTGTATACGAAACATTTGGAATGACATTAAAATAAATTACTTGAAGTAAAAAATAAAACTCTAGTAGTAATCTGATACATGTTTATGTCTGCTCATATGTGGGCCTATACAAGACTGAAATAAACTTAACGTTTGCTAATGGTAGTGTAATTTAGTGGTTCATTATTCTCTGATGGTGTTTGAGAGATTTGGATTTTTATAGGCAAGCAGGGTTTACAAGATATGGGTTTGACTGACTACTGGTTATGTTTTATTATAGGCTGACGTCGTCGCACAAACAAAGATCATCTACCAAGAGAAGGAGTTACTCCAGCTCATCCATGAACACTTACTGGCCAAGGGTAGGCGTTTGTTTAGTTACATCCCAACTGCAGTTGTTACATACAAACATTTATGCAATAACCAACACAAGTCCGATGTAGGAGAGAATTGAAACAGGCCAAATAAATGACGTTTTTTATTGCAAAGTGGACTGCTTATCACGCAGCCACTTTGGGAAGAACATTAACAGGAATGTGAGCTCCTCTAAGCAAACCCGACAGGAACTGAACACATGTACAGCCCCGTCTGGCAAGTTTCTCAGAGCCCACATTCCTACAAGCATGACGATAACATATATACGTCAAGAAGTCGTCATGAACATGTAATGCAAAGAATACAGACATTCCACCACCAATACACAAATTTAATTACAAACGGGTGGGGCCATTTCGCTAACCTATATAAACATAAGCCAAGAATACCGATGAAGAAACAGGAAGCCTGTCTGCGCAGAAAACCCCATGAACACCAAATACTAGGGGACAAACCCCCCTGTTCATCTTATATTAGGCCAAAAGTGGGGAAAGTGGTTTCGACATCTTCCAACTTCCTATTTCATCAATGATGTACAATCGCATTTAAACTAAGCATTGAGAATAAGGAAGAAAGGTGGGGAGGAGGGCGGATTTCGAGAGACAAATTTTAGTCACAACTTCGCAATGCAGAGACTGAAGCAGGAGGGAAAGATTTAAGCTACTGACTCCGGTTTGGACTGGTTTCCGCTAAGCCGTGATTGGCTGGCTAGCGCGGAGTAATACAATTTATTTGGCCAAATAGTTCCGGTGTAGTCTCGGACACCCAGGACAAGTTTAATGACGACCTGTCTTGGTTATCTCATAAAATTTTTTATGCACCTGGGGCCGGTTTCATGTCGCCTACTTAGCGGCTAAGAAAGTTTACTTAGCACTAAGATGACTGTCTTATGAATTTACGCGTTTCATGTCATCTACTTAGACTACGCAGTGGGCGCAACACCCTACTTAGCCTGCGCCTCCTACCCCCGTGGCGTAAGTCAACTAAGTAGTTCTTAGGGACTTTCAAAATGGCGGCTCTCCGACAAGTACGTCGACTAAACGAGGCAGCAAGATGAGGATTACGCTGGAATGGATTGTTTAGAGACAAAACACACCCTTTCGAAATGTACAGTGATGTCAAGTGTTTAATAGGTACCGTTTTTGTCGTGATGACATCATAGACTTAGTCGATTTGACCGCTGACAACGTTTTAATTTCTACACAAAAAGGCTGGCTCACAGCAACGCTCCAAAGTCTTGTCGCCTTGCGCTTATTTGCGTGTACAATATAATAACTTTTAAGTGGTTGTCGGCGATTTTGTTTGGCATTAGCAACTAGCAAGGCAACAGTGTCTAAACCAGTTCACAGAATGGCTGCTTCGTTCGCCCGACTCGTATCGCGATACGTTCTCTTCCACGAACACTTGACACATCAGCAGGAATCCTCATTAAGGGTTGTAAAACCGCATCAGAGACTGGAACTGTCATTCATCAAGCTGTGAAGCAGACCGTTCACTGAAGATTTTGGATAAGAACATGGAAAAACCTTATGTACATTAATAAAATAAGTTGTGTTAATCAGACTGTGCTTTTCTTTTTGATAACTTTAATACAATAATAAACACTGGAAGTCTGATAATTATTTGGACACTGACACTATTGAATGGCATAGGCCTGTTTGCTGACCTCCTTAAACGATGTATATAGCCGGCATAGTAAATAATAAGCAATCGCTTTCTGTTTCTTTCGCAGATTGGTCGCATTGTTCCTCAATTTATACTGTAAAATTGTGGCATGCTGCGAGTATTAACGCTGTCGACTGTGTCGCATGCTTTCGCCATGTCACTAACGGGATTATGGGAAGGGGAATCCCGGGGATTGCCCGTTGATAACGACTCATCTAACCACGTGATAGCCTTACGCGCAATCTTAGTTAAGAAATAGGTCAGGAGCGCTACATAAAACTCGACTTGCTTAGTTTTACGCAACTACTTAGCTATGCAAAATTTTGAGTTTACGCACTGGCGTAGCGCTAAGTAACTGCGTAGTTTAAGTAGGCGACATGAAACCGGCCCCTGGTGAGTTGCATAAATTCATTTATGCAATAACCAACACAAGTCCGATGTGGGAGAGAATTGAAGCAGGCCAAATAAATGACGTTTTTTATTGCAAAGTGGACTGCTTATCACTCAGCCACTTTGGGAAGAACATTAACAGGAATGTGAGCTCCTCTAAGCAAACCCAACAGGAACTGAACACATGTACAGCCCCGTCCGGCAAGTTTCTCAGAGCCCACATTCCTACAAGCATGACGATAACATATATACATCAAGAAGTCGTCATGAACATGTAATGCAAAGAATACAGACATTCCACCACCAATACACAAATTTAATTACAAACAGGTAGGGCCATTTCGCCACAAGGTCACCCACAAACCTGTGACCACCCCACCACAACCTCATACAAGCATGTTTGATTAGCCTTCAGTGCAAGTGGATATCCTAATCTCAAAGACGGTTTACAAGAATGATATTTGTCCAATTTTTCGGCACAGTGTTGTAGTGTCCTACATATACCCATACAATGACATACTACACCTGACGCAATGTTGTAGTGTCCTACATATACCCATACATTTATATACTACACCTGACACAATGTTGTAGTGTCCTACATATATCCGTACAATGATATACTACACCTGACACAATGCTGTAGTGTCTTACATATACCCATACAATGACATACTACACCTGACACAATGTTGTAGTGTCCTACATATACCCATACAATGACATACTACACCTGACACAATGTTGTAGTGTCTTACATATACCCATACAATGACATACTACACCTGACACAATGTTGTAGTGTCCTACATATACCCATACAATGACATACTACACCTAACACAATGTTGTAGTGTCCTACATATATCCATACAATTATATACTACACCTGACACAATGCTGTAGTGTCTTACATATACCCATACAATGACATACTACACCTGACACAATGTTGTAGTGTCCTACATATATCCATACAATGACATACTACACCTGACAATGTTGTAGTGTCTTACATATACCCATACAATGACATACTACACCTGACACAATGTTGTAGTGTCCTACATATACCCATACAATTATATACTACACCTGACACAATGTTGTAGTGTCCTACATATATCCGTACAATGATATACTACACCTGACACAATGCTGTAGTGTCTTGCATATACAATGACATACTACACCTGACACAATGTTGTAGTGTCCTACATATACCCATATAATGACGTACTACACCTGACACAATGTTGTAGTGTCCTACATATACCCATACAATTATATACTACACCTGACGCAATGTTGTAGTGTCCTACATGTACCCATACAATGATATACTACACCTGACACAATGTTGTAGTGTCCTACATATACCCATACAATGATATACTACACCTGACACAATGTTGTAGTGTCCTACATATACCCATACAATGATATACTACACCTGACACAATGTTGTAGTGTCCTACATATACCCATACAATGATATACTACACCTGACACAATGTTGTAGTGTCCTACATATACCCATACAATGATATACTACACCTGACACAATGTTGTAGTGTCCTACATATACCCATACAATGATATACTACACCTGACACAATGTTGTAGTGTCCTACATATACCCATACAATGATATACTACACCTGACACAATGTTGTAGTGTCCTACATATACCCATACAATGATATACTACACCTGACACAATGTTGTAGTGTCCTACATATACCCATACAATGACATACTACACCTGACACAATGTTGTAGTGTCTTACATATACCCATACAATGACATACTACACCTGACACAATGTTGTAGTGTCTTACATATACCCATACAATGACATACTACACCTGACACAATGTTGTAGTGTCCTACATATACCCATACAATGACATACTACACCTGACACAATGTTGTAGTGTCTTACATATACCCGTACAATGACATACTACACCTGACACAATGTTGTAGTGTCCTACATATACCCGTACAATGACATACTACACCTGACACAATGTTGTAGTGTCCTACATATACCCATACAATGATATACTACACCTGACACAATGTTGTAGTGTCCTACATATACCCATACAATGACATACTACACCTGACACAATGCTGTAGTGTCTTACATATACCCATACAATGACATACTACACCTAACACAATGCTGTAGTGTCCTACATATACCCGTACAATGACATACTACACCTGACACAATGTTGTAGTGTCCTACATATACCCATACAATGACATACTACACCTGACACAATGTTGTAGTGTCGTACATATATCCGTACAATGACATACTACACCTGACACAATGCTGTAGTGTCTTACATATACCCATACAATGACATACTACACCTAACACAATGCTGTAGTGTCCTACATATACCCATACAATGATATACTACACCTGACACAATGTTGTAGTGTCCTACATATACCCATACAGTGATATACTACACCTGACACAATGTTGTAGTGTCGTACATATATCCGTACAATGATATACTACACCTGACACAATGCTGTAGTGTCTTACATATACCCATACAATGACATACTACACCTGACACAATGCTGTAGTGTCCTACATATGCCCATACAATGACACACTACACCTAACACAATGTTGTAGTGTCGTACATATACCCATACAATGACATACTACACCTGACACAATGCTGTAGTGTCTTACATATACCCATACAATGACATACTACACCTGACACAATGCTGTAGTGTCCTACATATGCCCATACAATTATATACTACACCTGACACAATGTTGTGGTGTCCTACATATGCCCATACAATGATATACTACACCTAACACAATGTTGTAGTGTCGTACATATACCCATACAATGACATACTACACCTGACATTGTTGTAGTGTCTTACATATACCCATACAATGACATACTACACCTGACACAATGTTGTAGTGTCCTACATATACCCATACAATGACATACTACACCTGACACAATGTTGTAGTGTCTTACATATACCCATACAATGATATACTACACCTGACACAATGTTGTAGTGTCCTACATATACCCATACAATGACATAGTACACCTGACACAATGTTGTCGTATATTTCATACAAAGGAGACAAGAGTGTGATATGAATACCTTGTATGTTTTAGGTCTGCAAGAGACAGCGGAATATCTGCTGAGGGAAGCTGAGTTACCGGGGTGTAACAGTCTACCCCCGTGCCCCACAATCCATGCGGGGGTGACCATCTCAGCACCCTCGCTGCTCAATTCACCCAAGGCGGTTTGTGTCACCCTCTAATGTCTTTGGGGTATATTCATGTGTAACATGATACAACTAAGTCCAATTCTTTTTGCAACTATAGTGCATACTTGCTGCATATGTTGTATGCATTAATGTTAAGGAAAGGTCAACTAAACGATTTTCATGGAAAATTAATTATTTATTCAACATTACATGTCCACCATAAATCATCAATGGTCCCTTTTTTTGATAATGACTTGCACATAGGCACTATAGAAATTAATTATTATTATTATTAATTTCTACGTGCAATTTTGACTTAATGATTGCATTTGTTTTGTAAGAAGTGTATACATATTGTGGCAAGGGGCCATTTAGTGTACACATTGTGGCAAGGCCACTGTCAAGTGTAACAGAGTGTACACATTGTGTGTACACATCGAGTGTACACGTCGTGGCAAGGGGCCACTGTCAAGTGTAACAGAGTGTACATATTGTGGCAAGGGGCCACTGACAAGTGTAACAGAGTGTACACATTGTGGCAAGGAGCCACTGTCAAGTGTAAAAGATTGGACACGTCGTGGCAAGGGGCCACTGTCAAGTGTAACAGCCCTCCCAAGCATATTAACAGAACATGCCTAAATCTAGTAGATGTTTCTCAAAGAACTAAACATATGTAGTCCACTTCAGGAATTTTCTTTCACACCATCCCCGTCATACAGAAATGATTTAAGTGATGTAATCTAGCATGCCTTTCTGCAGATCCGCCACCACACAGTAACTGCAAATGCTGCAACACCCCAGGGTGGTCACCACGGCAACCACTCTCTGACCAATAAACCTGTGTGTAGTACGCCCACTGGTGGTGGTCCAGTGAAGCTCAACATCATCAACTGCAAGATGCCACAACCAGTCAGTCACGCTCGGGTGAGTTTCTACTTGGTGATATCTGCGTATCTACTTGGTCGGTATCTGAGTTTCTATTTGGTCAGAGTATAGGTTTTTACCTGGTCAGCATCTGAATTTATACTTGTTCAACGTCTTAATTCATACTTGGCCAATGTCTGAGTTTCCTGAGGATTTTAGAGCAATTTTTTTATTGTATTGTATAGTTGGTCAGTATGTGAGTTTCTACTTGGCCAATATCTGGATTTCTACTTGGTCAGTATTATCATCTGCAAGTAATCACACTCGAGTGAGTTCCTACTTAATATATAATAATATATAAAATACTTCTATTGCGCTAAAATCCTCGGGAGACCCAAGCTCGACAGTGCACCAAAACAAAAGTGGTTAAGTAGTTCCTAATCAATAAGTAGTTCCAGTTGTAATGTAAATGTGAATGTAAATATGCTGGTTGCTTGGATGAAAGTGCTTGATAGGTAACTGTACAGATCTTAAAAATAATGCAATATCGAACGGGGAGTCCGTGCAATGATTTAAGAAGTGAGAGAAACGAGGAGACCGGGTAACTACCCTTGCCAAACAATTTTGCACACGTTGAAGTTTCAAGATGTCCCTCAGAGCTATATTATGATAAAGGGAATTGCAAGAATCAAGTCTACTGCTAAAAAGAGCTTTGGCGACAGCAAAAGACATATCTGAGTTTCTTTTGGTAAACATATTCGTCTGTGTGACCCCCCTATTGCACAAACCAAACAATCACATCACTGTTGACTGGCACAAGTTTACATATTAACTGATCAAAGTTAGTTGGCTGAAGTTTATTTAATTCTCATTTGAACCATTAATCTGGAATGATAAGGAGACAATAATTGGGGAAAATGTCAATTAAAAATACTTGAAAGACTAAATTACATCAACACTACCTACCTACCGACATAAAATATATGTGAACTGTAAAATTAATAAAGGCCTAATGAATGTATCTCTCTACGTGATGCCCGCATCAGAGCCAGAAGATCATTCAGGCGAAGAACGACTGCGTCTCCAGCTACTACCACCAGAGTCCGCTGTCATCGTCGTCGTCACTCGCCAAGAAGGTCACCGGCACGACGTGTCACGAGCCGTCAGTGTCACTTGACGAGATCGTCACAGAGTACCTGCGCAAACAGCATGCGTCGTGCACAAATCCAGTTGTGACATGCCCCCCGTTCTCACTGCTCACGTATGTGTCACTTGTTCGCCTTTAGGGATCATGTCAACAGTTGATGAAATTTAAAATATTAGCTTTTGTTATGCAACTAAATCTGTGCGTGTGGAAATAATTAGATTAAATAAAAGTAAGTGAAATAACATCAGTGTATGTAACATATTCTGAACTGTTCTCTTGAGTTAAAATCTATCAGAAATAAAATAATGTATTAATTGAGATAAATTAACAATAAAGAACATGTTGGCATAAAAAAAAAATTACTTTAGCTTTTGAGGTTTTCCCCAAATTAACCATTTTAAGGTGAAAGTAAAATTAAATATGACAATTAAACATTGTAGACCTAATGTGTGTATGACTGGGGGAATTCCGACAGAGATGTATATCATATCCGTAATCAAATTACAAGTAAACAAAGCCAATGTATAGGTTTATTTATCGTTATCAATTGAATATACTTGTGTTCAGGCAATTGTTAATGTTTTGACAATATTACAGTTGTGCCATTAAAAAGTTATGTAATCTGAAAGATATGAAAGCTAATTGTTTGTTTCAGGTGTTTAGTGATCGGTGTAGCTCTGAAATGAAAATAACTAAAAATGTAACTGAACTAGATGGAACAAATTATGTACTGATTGTGCTAAATGGTAGCAGTGTGAATATATTTTTTTAATTGACTCTTTTTTCTCCTAGGCCACACCGATGCCCCGATCCCCAACACAAGAACACTGCACCATGCAACTTCACGTCCAGGTTACTCAGGAGAAGTGTAAGTATTGATACATTTTATGTCAGTTATTCAGAATAACTCAAGGCGTCATTCTAACGTGAACAATATTTTTTAATATGAAAATAGCTGAACCCCTT
Source organism: Lamellibrachia satsuma (assembly GCA_033239005.1). Lineage (NCBI taxonomy): Eukaryota > Metazoa > Annelida > Polychaeta > Sabellida > Siboglinidae > Lamellibrachia > Lamellibrachia satsuma. The sequence goes on from BSQZ01000004.1 coordinate 16,067,076, forward strand.
TGTTTAAAGCTTTGTTTAAAGCTTTGTTTAAATCTTTGTTTAAATCTTTGTTTAAAGCTGCTTCGCAATTCGTTATTTCGCTTGTCTTATTTCAGACTCATTTCTTACACAGATTGAATCTGTCTAGTGTCGTTGATGACATTATAGCTCGTTTGTGTAAATGTGTTATTTTGCTTTGATGAAATCGGCATAAAAACTATTCAATTAATTTTAGCAATGCTGTACTTAAATTTGGCAAATAAAGGCAAAAGTGGCTATATGCATAGCCCACCCCTATATGAATAGCCCGCCTCTATACATATAGCCCACCTCTATATGAATAGCCCACCACTATATGTATAGCCTGCCTCTATGTGAATAGCCCATCTCTATGAGTATAACCCGCCTCTATATGTATAGCCCGCCTCTATATGTATAGCCCACCTCTAAATGTATAGCACACCTCTATATGTATAGCCCTCCTCTATATGTATAGCCCACCCCTATATGTATAGCACACCTCTATATGTATAGCCCACCTCTATACGTATAGCACACCTATACGTATAGCCCACCTCTATACGTATAGCCCACCTCTATACATATAGCCCACCTATATACGTATAACCCACCTCTATATGTATAGCTCACCTCTATATGTACAGCCCACCTCTATATGTATAGCTCACCTCTATATGTATAGCCCACCTCTATATGTATAGCTCACCTCTATATGCATAACCCACCTATATATGTATAGCTCACCTCTATATGCATAACCCACCTATATATGTATAGCTCACCTCTATATGTATAGCCCCCCCTATATGTATAGCCCACCTATATATGTATAGCTCACCTCTATATGTATAGCCCACATGCAGTGACATAAGTCTATACACTGGCAATTCACCCGATCTAACGATCAAAGTAAATTAATCCGATGATTTTAACAAAAGTATGCATTTTTATTAAACTGTCTGTGTATAAATAATACTTTTCCATGTGGGGCGATGGCGCAAAGACACTGTGGCGTGGTGGTCAGAACAATCGAGAGAACCCGGATTCGAATCCTCTTTTGCCATTTCAAAACGTGGCAGTTGCATTCGCCCCCCCCTTGCTACAGTTCATTCGCCCCCCCGCTACAGTTCATTCGCCCCCTCTTGCTACAGTTCATTCAGCTGTATAAATGAATACCTGGCCACAGGCAGAGGTGGATATGTAAACAAATGGTCTGCTATATAAGAACTTTGAGCAGTTCCAGTGACTGGATAGAGTGCTATATAAGAACTTTGAGCAGTCCCAGTGACTGGATAGAGTGCTATATAAGAACTTTGAGCAGTTCCAGTGACTGGATAGAGTGCTATATAAGAACTTTGAGCAGTCCCAGTGACTGGATAGAGTGCTATATAAGAACTTTGAGCAGTCCCAGTGACTGGATAGAGTGCTATATAAGAACTTTGAGCAGTCCCAGTGACTGGATAGAGTGCTATATAAGAACTTTGAGCAGTCCCAGTGACTGGATAGAGTGCTATATAAGAACTTTGAGCAGTCCCAGTGACTGGATAGAGTGCTATATAAGAACTTTGAGCAGTCCCAATGACTGGATAGAGTGCTATATAAGAACTTTGAGCAGTTCCAGTGACTGGATAGAGTGCTATATAAGAACTTTGAGCAGTCACAATGACTGGATAGAGTGCTGTATAAGAACTTTGAGCAGTCCCAGTGACTGGATACAGTGCTATATAAGAACTTTGAGCAGTCCCAATGACTGGATAGAGTGCTATATAAGAACTTTGAGCAGTTCCAGTGACTGGATAGAGTGCTATATAAGAATGTTGAGCTGTCCCAATGACTTTATAGAGTGCTATATAAGAACTTTGAGCAGTCCCAGTGACTGGATAGAGTGCTATATAAGAACTTTGAGCAGTCCCAGTAAGTGGATAGAGTGCTATATAAGAACTTTAAGCAGTCCCAATGACTGGATAGAGTGCTATATAAGAACTTTGAGCAGTCCCAGTGACTGGATATAGTGCTATATAAGAACTTTGAGCCATTCCAATGACTGGATAGAGTGCTATATAAGAACTTTGAGTAGTCCCAATGACTGGATAGAGTGCTATATAAGAACTTTGAGCCATTCCAATGACTGGATAGCATGCTATATAAGAACGTACCTTTAACTTAAACTATTTTGGTTATATGATTGAAATTGCATTTATTTCTGTTTTAGTGTTATCCCCGACACGGCGGCCCGTCAGGAGAGAAACTAAATAGGAAGTTCATCTACAGCCGGTGAGTGATTGGTCCATGGACTTGGCACATCTGATTCTGATGAAAGGATAAGTTAGTAATAACTCTGGAGTGTAACTGTGTTACTGTGTAACTGTGTTACTGTGTCTAATTCCAGTGCTTTCTGTCATCTCTTTCTTGTTTTCTTCATCCTTTATTCTACAAAAAATATGAAACACTTGACCAATGTCAAACAAATGTCACATATTTTTATTTAGGAAAATAACATTACACAAAGCACACATAATTACCAATACATGTCTTGATGTGCACCCTTTTGAGGGAGGTAAACGTGATGCTTTTGCCAACTAGTTTTTATGCAATAACCTATACAAGTCCGATGCAGTAGAGAATTGACATGGGAAAATAATGATGTTTTTTTGTTACAAAGTGGACTGCTTATCACACAGCCACTTTGGGAAGAACATTAACAGGAATGTGAGCTCCTCAAAGCAAACCAGACAGGAACTGAACACATGTACAGCCCTGTCCGGCAAGTTTCTCGGAGCCCACATTCGTACATGCAGCTGAATGCTTGCCAGAGAAGTCAAGTTGGTGTTTGAGTGAACAGGGTTGTCTTTTGGATGGGACACTACGAATAGCATAGGCCCCTTCTGACTGTTGTCTATGCCAAGAAAAAGATCCCACACTGGGTAAATGTGTAGCCTATTATGGACTCGCTATCTCTGGCGCCATGAGCACGTTGTGTTGACAGATACCGGCGCTGTATGAGACGTCATTATATATACGTGTGTTTGACAGGTTTCGTCCAGTGCGAACCTACAGTGACTCGGAGGAGGATCGATGCTTCTCGTGTTGTGCGTTCTCAGTAAGTGACCATGCAACAAACAGGTGTAGGAAAGTTTCTTGTGTATTGAGCCATCAGATTTCGCAAGCAACAAAATCACGGTAACAGTGGAGTTCCATGATTATTGTTATTATATGTAGACTTAATATATTTTTTTAAATTAAGAAAAGCGTATCAGGGTAAACAGCTGTTTAACACTAGTAATTGTAATCACTATCACCAACACTATCACCCAATAAATCTGGACAAAATCGCTTTTGTTAAACAGCCTGGAGACTGATGACACAGGCAATTAAAATGTGATCTTTGTTCTAGTAAAATAAGGAGTGTTCATGCTAAGATGGTGCACAGTTAAAGTGTTGGTGTTATCATACACAGTTAAAGTGTTGGTGCTATCGTACACAGTTAAAGTGTTGGTGTTATCGTACACAGTTAAAGTGTTGGTGTTATCGTACACAGTTAAAGTGTTGGTGTTATCGTACACAGTTAAAGTGTTGGTGTTATCGTACACAGTTAAAGTGTTGGTGTTATCGTACACAGTTTCAGGACCCCCACTTGTATCTGTGCACACAACGCGGAGAGATCAAGGTATACGATGTGTCGACAGCACAGGTTAGTCGTCCTGACTACTACTTGTCGTTGCCATTGACGACGACCATGACATGTAGTTGTGTTTTCAGTTGTCAGGGCCGTATATCATGCTGGGCACATATGCAGGCGAACTCAAACTTTTCAATGTCGAGACGTCGGAGGTTGGTGGTAACCTTGGTTACATGCATGCGCTGGTGTCATTGGGGGTTGTGGGGTTGCTATGCAGTTTATTGAACATTTCTCGGTATAGTTCATTTTCATGATCAAACACTTGTTTTGACGTATCCAAAAGGTTTTTGTTTGCCTGTGGAGCTTTCACCACCTTGCCAAGGTGCTTCATCAGTATTAATGACGGTGATGTCCTGGTAGGATAACATCATCACACACTTGTGGAAGTTCGGCCAGATTGTTTAAGACCAGACTATGTGAACACAAAAAAGATGTGGAGAATACACCAAGAGAACAATACACGAGGAGCGGAAAGAAACGGTCACAATCCACCACCAACAAGGCTGCCCTCACAGTCCACCACCAACAAGGCCGCCCTCACAGTCCACCACCAACAAGACCGCCCTCAGTCCACCACCAACAAGGCCGCCCTCACAGTCCACCACCAACAAGGCCGCCCTCACAGTCCACCACCAACAAGGCCGCCCTCACAGTCCCCCACCAACAAGGCCACTCTCACAGTCCACCACCAACAAGGCCGCCCTCACAGTCCACCACCAACAAGGCTACCCTCACAGTCCACCACCAATAAGGCCGTCTTCACAGTCCACCACCAACAAGGCCGCCCTCACAGTCCACCACCAACAAGGCTGCCCTCACAGTCCACCACCAACAAGGCTGCCCTCACAGTCCACCACCAACAGGGCCGCCCTCACAGTCCACCACCAACAAGGCTGCCCTCACAGTCCACCACCAACAAGGCCGCCCTCACAGTCCACCACCAACAAGGCCGCCCTCTCAGTCCACCACCAACAAGGCCGGCCTCTCAGTCCACCACCAACAAAGACGCCCTCACAAACCACACAACCACCGAAAACCATTTGATAGACTGGGAGGGAGTAAAAGTGGTAGACAGAGTCTCACAGAAGGAGACAAGTGGTAGACAGGGAGTCTCACAGAAGGAGACACATAAAAGAAGTGATATGGATATGAAAGACAGAGACAGCGACCAACTGATATGAGAGTAACTACCAACTTCCACACATCTACGATGATGTCATCCTACCAGGATGTCATTAACACTGATGAAGCCACCATGGCAAGGTGGCGAAAGATCTACACGTAAACAAAAACCTTTTGGATGTGTTGAAAGCAGTGTTTGATCATGTTGGTATGCAGTTCTCGCATGTGGTCATTGTTTGAACACAGCGCCTTGCATGAGTAGCCTAACTGACATGTAGTTACGTTGCTACAAATAAATCATTTGATTTATGTAATTCCATTTGGCACAGTTTTGCTGACAAGAAGGCTTGATGGCACATGATTGAAGTCTGCCGTAAACTTCTGGCTGGCATTGCTGTTGGCACTTGGACTAGAGTAGTCTATATAACCATAACTGTTAACTGCTGTTTGCTTCCTAACAGTTTGCATGGCGATGCTTTGATTGACAGATCTTTGAGCGACAGCTTCTTGATTGACAAACCTTAGTTTGCCTCTTTAATCCCATCACAACATCTCTGTGAACGAGTTGTTCTCGCTTTCACCGTGCACCTCGTATGTGTCTGCATGTCCCACAATACATATCTTCCACAATCCCTCAGTTCTCTGCACAATATGTAGATGTAACATTTCGTTATGTTTGGCATGAATAAATAAATAAATATGTACCTATATCTTCTATACTCACCTTGCCAGTTCACTTTCAAGACGTATTAAATATTGCAGCATGATGTTTCTAGTATTACGCTATGTGTTTATTATATATATATTTTAACTTCTGTAAGAATTGATTATCCTCATTCTGCTTTATATACAAATTTCTCGTTTTTGTAAATTTACGTATGCTAAAGTTACAATGCTTTATTGACTGATCCTTGCAGTGTGTTACTGACCTAAGCTTGCCTGCTTAATCCTCTCACATTAATTATGTGATAGGATTAATTCTAAGCTAGATTACTGGCTGCTCCCCATTGTGCATTACTGACTGCTCCCATTAATGTATTGCTGAATGCTCCCCGTAGTGTATTACTGAATATTACACACATTGCATTGCTGCATGCTACCCACAGTGTTTAGCTGAATGCTCCCACCGTGCATTACTGAATGCTCCCCACCGTGCATTACTGAATGCTCCCACAGTGCTGTACTGGCTGTTTCCGGTGTTGTAGGAGACGGAGGCGTACGCGTGTCACACATCTCCCCTCACCCAATGTCAACCGTCAGATGTGAGTACCACATACGCTAGTCCCGTGTCTCGGTCTCGTTGCAGTTTGTTGTTGTCTAAAATCTCAGCATTGGATTGCAATGTTCGGTATTTGTCATTTATATTCCACCGAGAAATAAATATTTATTTAGAGAAAAATGTGTTCTTTCAAGTGAGGTGATCTCTTTCGTATACTTGTGTGGGTTTGTATATGAACATTGTGTGGGTGTGTATATGAACATTATGTGGGTGTGTATATGAACATTATGTGGGGTGCAACCGATAAATGGCCTATGATAAATTGGTCTCCTCCAATGCGTTGAAGGTATATGAATGATGCTGGTTATGGAATTTTCCTTGAATGTTTGTTCTGGTTCTTGTCGTTTGTCTGGATTCATCCTGTCTCCTTGCTCTGTCTGCTTCAAGCAGGCAGCCCACTAGAAATGGGTGCAGATACGACAGTTTACCTAAACAACTCATTTCTTTTCAATGCAGGATGGCCGACTGGTGTTGACATCATCGTCATGGGGACGACCTCTGTCTGCCCTCTGGGGCATTGGAAGTTCGTTTGAACTTAAGTAAGTTGTCGTCTGTTGTGGTTCTACCAATCTGTGTGAACACAACTTAAGTCTTATATTTCGATAAACGCTCATGAGGTTAGTAACTTAGATTTGTGTAACTGTTTGGAAAAATATGAATTACAGCAAAATTTGACACCAAAAAGTGTAATGAGGAAGTAATTTGGTACAGTAATTTATGTTTTTTTTACATGGTTCTTGCTAATGTCATGGCCATCACCAATGTCATGGACGTCACCAATGTTATGGACGTCACCAATGTCATGGACGTCACCAATGTCATGGACGTCACCATTGCCATGGATGTCACCAATTTTGCTGTTATTGTATCACTGGTGTCTGTTGTGTCATGAATATCACTGTTATGTCATGTCACTTGTGTTACTATTATCACTTTGTTATGTTAGTGTGTCACCAGTGTCAATTGTGTCGTTGAAGTCAATTATCGTATTACTGTTACAGTGCTTGTGTCACCAGTGTTGTAGGTGTCACTGTTGTCATCTTATCACCTGTATCATTGTAGCCAGTGTGTTGTCAGTTATAATGTCAAGCAGTGTTACAAACGTCACTGTTATTACTGTGTCACTGTTATTACTGCATTGCCCGTGTTCCTGTGAATCGTGTCACTAACATCACTGCCATGTCGGTGCTCCTCCCACAGACATGGCTTCAGTGACGACCACTACGTGGAGTTCAGTAAACTCGTACAAGATAAGGTGGTCGGAACCAAAGAGGCAACGGCCTATGTAAGTAATCTCTCTATCGGGGGTCAGCAGCATGGAATAATATATTCTTTGAAGTGCATGTGTGTGTGTGTGAAGTGCATGCATGCGTGTATGCGAGTCAATGTTAGTCACTGTGTATTATTAAATGGTTATTATTATTATGGATAACATATTTGTAATAGGAATTCTTTAGTTGAGATCATACGTATATTATTACTCTACTCATGAGAGATAAAGTGTGTTCAGGGAATACTTTGGTCTTACTGAAATGGTCTCTTGACCACTGTGTCCCAATACACATCACCACTACTTGTGAGAGCACTGAATATAATTGTTCCCTCTCTTTCTACTAGGTACAAATGTACACACCATCTATACGCTATCGCTATACACCTGTACACCATCTCTGGATGCCTGTTCACCATCTCTACACACTTGTACACCTTCTCTACCAAGATGTACATCATCTCTACATGCACACATGTACACCACCTCTACACACCTGTACACCACTACGCACCTGCATATCCTCTTTGCACACTTGCACAATATATTCACACTTGTAAACCATCTCTGCACACTTGTACACTATATACACACCTGTATACCTTACGAACACACCTGTATGTACACCATCCATACTTACCTGTGCACAATGTCTACACCTGTACACCATCTCTACACACATGTACGCCATCTACACACACCTATACAACATCTACACACACCTATATGCTACCTATACACACTTGTTTACCATCTCTACATATATCTACACACATGCACACCTCTACACACCTGTACACTATCTGTACACACATACTATCTCTGCACACTATCTCTACAAACTTGTTTACCAACCGTCATACTCTTACGCCTGTCATGTGTGCTGTGTGTAGTTGTACGACGTGCCAACGGGGCGACAGATTCTGACACTGTATGACGCGCGTCGGGCCAATAACTACAGTCAGAACAAGGCGACCTTCAACTCGACTGACGACCTTGTGCTGAGCGACGGCGTGCTCTGGGATGCACATACCGGGCAGTCGATTCACAAGTTTGATAAGTTCAACCCGAACATCAGCGGTGTGTTCCACCCCAACAGCCTTGAGATTGTCATCAACTCTGAAGTTGTATCCTTGCTCCGTTTGTCTCCGTGGAGATACAGTTATGCCAGCCACTGGAGCACAACCATGGCTGTGGTTATACGTGATGAACAATCTATACCTCTTTGGAAGGGTACAGACCTGCCAATTTACATGTGCAAGCACACACGCAAGCACACAAACACAACACACTTTGACTGACTACACATACCCTATAATTGGGTGATTACTGTTCCCTGGTGAATGATCTGTCACCAAGAACCGAGGTCTTCCATTGTCGCCTCTCACCACCAAGTGAGATAGATGGGGTAGAGGAGGTGATGTTCTCAACATTAGTTTTTAGTGCTGATCCATGTAGTGCCATTTATCTATACTATAAAGTAGTTTGTGGCTGTCTGTCTGTTCCCCCATATTTGCAATGATATTGCAGTTTCAAAATCCCCCCATATGTGGATGTTTGACACAGATTATGTAACTCTGAACAGTAGCAGTTCATAGTTATTTACAATTGTTGGCTATGCATGTTTTCTACGATTGTTCCCAGGTTACATGAACTACGTCAAACGTCCACTAAGTTCCCTTGTACAGTACGAACGTTTCATGAAACCAGCAGTTGTACGTGATTTTGGTACACCCTAATGTAAACTTATTTGGCGCAGTGATACAAGTTTTGTATTTAAGCCGACCATTATACCGTGCAGACTTGTCTCCTTGACTTGTGACTCCAGTGGGACTTGAGGACGTTCCGTCTCCTCCACACGGTGCCCGCACTCGACCAGTGCCACATACGCTTCAATAATGCCGGCACGGTCATCTACGGAGGTTTGTGATGTGCCAAACAACTGGCAAATCTTTGAATGACAGCTTGATGGTGAAGAATACGGCTATGAAATTGTCCATATTTGGTGTATTATGAAGTACATCCTCTTTCAAAATCTACATTTAACAAAATGTACAAGATGTTTATCGTTGTTTCATTGTCACATTTCAGCAAGTGTCAGCTGCCTTCATCAAACTAATTGTCACATTTCAGCAAGTGTCAGTTGCCTTCGTCAAACTAATAACTGCTAGATGAATCTCTTCAGAACTAGAAGATTATTTCATACATTATTTGTTGTCAAATAAATGTAATAATTGTCAGTGTTTAAGAAGTAGCATTATCTTAGTTATTTATGTCCATAGTTAATCTGCCACGATTTGGTAATTACCACATCTAATGCTAATTAAAACTTTAAAACGTTTTGCAATTGAAATATGGGTTACAAATATATTACGTTTTATTTATATTAATAGATATAGAACTTACAGTATCGATGATCTTACACATTAAATAGATCACACTACAACTATTCATACTGGCTGCTATGGTGAATAACATTTATTTTCTACTTTTGTAAAATTATAATGGAGCACATTTGATGTGACACAGCCATGCACCATATGGATGACGAGGCACAGTCAGACGACGGCAAGCTGAAGAGTCCATTTGGGTCGGCCTTCCGAACGTTTGACAGTAAAGACTACAGCAATATTGGTATGGATAATAACTAAGAACCTGACTCTTTTACAACTGTCTTATAATAAACCAGAGACTCCCAAGTTATTTTTTAAAGGTTTTATTTGATTTGTAAGCTAGTGCCCTGCGCTGGCTTAGAATTTTAGTCCAAGCCCGGCCTGCAATTACCAGTTTGAATCCAGGCCCGCAAAAAATTTCAAGCCCAGGCCCACAAACTGGAATTTAATGTTCAGCCCTGGCTTGTCCCAGCCCGCATATTTCAGACCCATACCTGGCCCATTTCCGCAGGCCAAAGACAGGTAAGCCCACGGCCTGCAAGCCCACAATGCACGAGCCATTAATTAAGAAAAAGAGATGTTATCTTGTAATGAAAAAGAAACACAAATAAGCTGTATTCATAATATGTATTTTTCATTAAATATAATATTAAATAAAACATTAAGCCACTGTTTTTTATTTTTAGGTTTACAGATTTTTTTAGTCATGTCTAACATTGGAGGAGGGGAAAAACCCAGCAAGACCAGTTTTTTTACTGTCATGTCTAATACCAGAGGGGAGAAAAAATAAAGGCTTAACCCAAGTCCTTTTTTATGGATTTTTACAGTAGTGTCTAGCATTGGAGGAGGGAAGAAAGTTCATCCAAGAAACCTGATGACAGATAAACCTTTACTATATAGATTTGGGCAAGGATTTTCAGCAAAAAAACAGTATTCAGCATGACGTTCAATATTCATAGAGACTAATATACAGGTGATATATACACAAAATACATTGGGATAGGTCGAACAGATTTTGAGATATATTGCTTTGAAACAGCAAAATGTGTAATTTTGAAAATTTTAAGTGAAACAGCCCATGAAATTAAGATATTGTGTGTTCAACAAAGTTTTCCTACTAAACCACTGGCGTGATATTCTTAATTGTATTTACAAATGGTTATGTTTTAGTAACTCCTGTAGGTGCATAGGCAGAAAACCATGACTTTTGTTTCGCCTTAAAATAAGCAAGGGACAAGATAATTTTGAAAAATTTAATTCAGACAAATACAAATGGAGTTAATGGAGTGACATTGTATTTACACCATGTAATCCAATGTGGACAAATGGTGTTAATGGAGTGACATTGTATTTACACCATGTAATCCAATGTGGACAAATGGTGTTAATGGAGTGACATTGTATTTACACCATGTAATCCAATGTGGACAAATGGTTAATGGAGTGACATTGTATTTACACCATGTAATCCAATGTGGACAAATGGAGTTAATGGAGTGACATTGTATTTACACCATGTAATCCAGTGTGGACAAATGGAGTTAATGGAGTGACATTGTATTTGCACCATGTAATCCAATGTGGACAAATGGTGTTAATGGAGTGACATTGTATTTACACCATGTAATCCAACCAGCTATAGGACACTCTGGTATCAAATCCAAACTTAAAATCAACTCAAACTTTTCAAATTGCAATTCAGAATAACACTTTGAACAATCAACAAACAGGCTAAGTAAACTGAACTATTAATATTACAGTTTAACAAGATAGAATTACAGTAGCACACCTGTTGATAATAATAGGCTAGTCCAAGCACCTTTGCAGACGCCATGCGTAAACATGCCACATTGAGTTTGTGGACGGGTCAGTCTATTGTGTCATGGGGGAGGTGTGTGGAGGACCTACACAAAGTTGATCATTTGTGGATTAATTTTACTAATCGTTATTTATCATCTGTCAACTTTCACAGGCAGACGCCTCGTCAAATCAAAATGAATGTTCATAAATTGTGCACGCATGGTTAAGAATGTAGCAGTTGTAACAGTGTAAGTCTCTTGACAGTTGGACTTTAACTTGTGAAGATACAGACAAATAGATGACTGCTTACCAATAGGTAACGTTTACATGCAAATAGCGAGGACATTTTCATAAATGACAATTGGTAAAATAGCATTTCCCGCTTTAAATAAAACTTACAGTGATTAGGTACAATGACATTTAGTGAGGCACTAAGCTTTTGAAGGAGGCATAGTTAAGAGAGATTTTGCTGCCCTGCCAAAATCATATCTCGGAAATTGTCTTTTTATTATAGTGGTGAAGCAACACACCGCAAAATATATGTTGTATGTCGCAATACGTCACAACTTGACCACAGCCCTATGGTTACGCCTGGAAATAGTCCGTCTATATTTTGTGTTGACACCTTTATGACTATGAAAATCACTTCCCTTAGAGAACATTAATTTTGCACGAGCCTCATCATTTGTATTTTATATAAACATTTGGAGAACAATGAGTTGTGTCTGTATAGTAATGTGGTACAACGCTACCATGGAAGGCGTTCGCCCGTGTTGTGAACATATATACTTTCTGTGTCATTCGATTTTTGTCTCAAGTTGTAAACCTTTGGTTTTTCCAAACTTCCATTTTGTTTTAAAATAGATTATTCATAAAAAAATTGTCGCATGAGAATGTCGGTGGGGAAAAAATTTGATAAACTGCTTTTTTATTCCCAAAAATTTGGCCGGTGGATCCGTAAACCAAAAAAAAATAAAAACTGTCGCCTTACTGATATATTATATTTTATCTGAACATTGCATGATATGTACATTCTCATGAATACTGAGTCTGTCTATTATTGGGTGTTCTTGTTATTCCTGTTATGGTCTGCTACTACTTGTTATTGTCTACTACTACTTTTTATGGTCTACTACTACTTGTTATTGTCTACTACTTGTTATGGTCTACTACTACTACTTGTTATGGTCTACTACTACTACTACTTGTTATGGTCTACTACTACTACTTGTTATGGTCTACTACTACTACTACTTGTTATGGTCTACTACTACTACTTGTTATGGTCTACTACTACTGGCTCATGTTGCTGTTGGGGAAAAGAATGTTTTTACACTGCTGAGTCTGAGGCTGCTGCTAACTACAGTTCCTGTCACATTGAAGTTTCGCACCTTCCCACTAAGTGCTAACAGTCAGTACAGCTATGTCATAAGCAAGATGCCTGACCACTCGGCCTTATTTAATTGCCTCCTCGGGCTCGTTTTTAACTTTTGAGTTTTCGACTGGTAACTACGACTTGACTGGGGGTGTGACTTCTATTTACATGTCATGTCTTGTGGGGCGCAGTAGCATAACAGTTAGAATGCCGGGCTCTTGATAGAGAGAGCCAGGTTCGAATCCTCTTGCCGCTGTTTCGAAACTTTGGCAATTTCGTTTATGCCACGTTGCCCCAGTTCACTCGGCTGTGAGTGCCTGGCTATAGACAGAGGTGGATATCTGAACGAATATTCTTCGTGCAATAATTGCAGTATGGCTGAATGCTTCCCTGAGAAGTCTAGATGGTGTTGGAATGAACAGGTCTGCCAGAGGGTGAAGTATAAAGCGCTTTGAGCAGTCCCGAGGACTGGATACTGCGCTATATAAGAACATACCTTTTTTTACATCATGAACTCGTATTCATGATAACTACGAGAACTCAGCACAAGATATATTACACTAACAACCATGTTCATTTGTGTACAGTCTGCCAGGTAGAATCTCCCCCTGTCATGTGGGTTGCATCACGGTGTGTCTGGTTTTTGTTTGACAGCCACTATTGACGTGAAACGCAACATCTTTGACCTGTGCACTGACCCCACCGACTGCTACCTCGCCGTCATTGAGGTAAACTACCCTTGTTTTATTGTGTAGCACTGTATTGAACTTCTTACACTTGCATTTTGTGAATAATCAGAATGTCTGACATCGGGGGGAGGGGGGGTATAAAGGCATCCATAATAAAATTCTTGCAGTGGGGTGGCATAGTGGCATCTTCCAGAACGCATGCCTGGAATTGGAGGTTGGCATTGTGGTATCCTTCAGAACACATGCCTGGAATTGGGGGTTGACATTGTGGTATCCTTCAGAACACATGCCTGGCATTGTGGTATCCTTCAGAACACATGCCTGGCATTGTGGTATCCTTCAGAACACATGCCTGGCATTGGGGTTTGGCACTGTGGTATCCTTCAGAAATCATGCCTGGCATTTGGGGTTGGCATTGTGGTATCCTTCAGAACACATGTCTGGCATTGGGGGTTGGCATATTGGCATCGTAACGAACAAATGCCTGGTATTTGGGAGCTGGGCAAAGCAGCAACTTTCCGAACAAATTCCTGGCCCCACTATTAATAGATTGGCATTGTATAGTTCTACCAAGTAACAGCTCCAATCCGAATAAATCCTGTTATCAAGTGTAGACAATTAACCCCCATTGCCTCGTGTTAAATGTGTATATAAATATCTCGACATGTTTGTATGTCTACGATGTAATAAACTTATTTTAGAATACAAGTTCCCCAGAAACTCTGGCGGACGAGAGCGTGTGTCGACTGTACGAAGTGGGTTTGTTGAAGGACGAAGATGATGACCAGGTGAGACACCTAGTGGTATATTGAACTAACCACAGTCTACAAGTCATTACTTACGAATTTGTAAAATATTGATAGTTCTGCCAATGCTGTTTTAGAATGCAGTATTTGTTTGAGATGGTTGTGGAAAATTATTCCAAATGTTGTAGGAATTTGTAGCATTTGATGTCTTGTTATGTTGTCATTGCCGTTTGATGTCTTGTTATGTTGTCATTGCCATTTGATGTCTTGTTATGTTGTCATTGCCGTTTGATGTCTTGTTATGTTGTCATTGCCATTTGATGTCTTGTTATGTTGTCATTGCCATGTGATGTCTTGTTATGTTGTCATTGCCATTTGATGTCTTGTTATGTTGTCATTGCCATGTGATGTCTTGTTATGTTGTCATTGCCATTTGATGTCTTGTTATGTTGTCATTGCCATTTGATGTCTTGTTATGTTGTCATTGCCATTGTTTTATTTGATAACATGTGGCAGCGGTCGACATCATTCTACAGTGTATTCTCAGACATTTCCATGTATGAGAAAAATGGATCACCCATGCCTCTGTGAATAACTGTGCTCTTTTGCCTGCCAAATTCGTCCTGAAATTAGCTTTTTTTAATCCACCATCGTGCAGTAACAAATAGCAAAGGTACACGCATCAGTCGGCAGTGAGGTTATCTGACGTTTCATGAACAGATTCATCATGTATATATCAATTTAATACATGTGGTTTTGAATAAAAATCAGTCCCATTGTACTAGCTGGGGCACTAAAATTGTCCTTTAAAAAGTTGATTTTGGTTGGCATATAGCTGCTTGATTTTTGCATAGCGACTGGCATTTGAAACAACAAATGAAATTTCTTGTGGTTAGGGATGATTTCAAAACACTGATGTACACCAATCTGCTCATTTAAATTCACATTCCCTGCCACGCTACACAAAACTTTGAATTACATCGATCTGTTGATATCGTAGAAAATGTCTGCCCTTATAGGTGCTGCAGCGGAAACTTTGCATTCACCAGGTGGTGCTGCAGTAGTCATAAGTCTGCATCCATGTGAACTGCGATTGAAAAAATTCTGTTTTGGGAAGAAAATACACCGGACAGCTTCTAAACCCCTATAAAACAATTTCGTGTAGTATCTTTTGAGAACACCCCTTACAACGGTGACGTCATGGTGTATATATTTAAAGTGGCACTGACATTATCTTTGTTTTACAGGCTGAAGAGGAGGAGGAGGAGGAAGCGGTGGAAGACGATGATGACGATGATGATGACGATGATGGGAGTGATGGTGGAGAGAACATTGACGAGCCAGGTATGTGTCCGTGTCATTGCCACTGTCACTAGAGTGACTCCCGCGTTGTGACTGTGTGGAGGCCAGATAACAGTGCTGTTGCCGTCTTCTGTTTCATACAAAAATCTAGTGTTTGAAAATGTTTGGTGAATTTAATTGTGTGCCTGTAATTGTGAGTGTACATGTGAGTGTACGTGTGTACAAGTAAGTGTGTATGTGTGTACATGTGTATGTATACATGTGTGCGAGCGTGTGTACATGTGTGTGTACATGTGTGTGTACATGTGAGTGTACATGTGTGTGTGTGTGTGTGTGTGTGTGTACGTGTGTGTACGTGTGTGTACGTGTGTGTACGTGTGTGTGTGTGTCTGTGCGTGCGTGCGCGCGCGTGCGTGTGCGTGCGTGCGTGTGTGTGTACATGTGAACCATCTGGACTACTTCATTTATTCAATAAAAAATGTGGCTTGTATATACTTGAAGTGTGTATACAAAAGTACAAGTATCACTTAATAAATGTGGGATTACATCTGTATCTACCTACCTGTTAGAAGTGCTTCTTTCAAGCAGCAACCACTGTATCAGTCTACCTACCTGTTAGAAGTGCAGCGACCACTGTATCACTTGATGTTTCAGATGTTGAGGACGATGTTGGTTCTGATAACACGGAGAGCAGCTTCGAAGTGGCAAGCAGCGACAACGATGATGACGACGATGACGACGATCTGGACAACCTGTACTTCGAACTGTCGGATATGTCAAACTTCTAGCAGAGCTCGGCGATCCGTGCCGCAGACGAGACGAAAACAGTTAGCCCGACTGGCGAGAACTGCGAAATGTGGATTAAGTTATGCTGATGTGTGACCTTTGACCCACGCTTTTAAATGATTGACAATTTACCAGTGCCAGAGTGAAGAGGCCGTGCCTGTTTTCTTGGTCAATAGTTTGCAGCGATACGGCTGCACACCATTTGTGTCAATTGACCGTTGCATTTATGTGTTTGACAGTGACACATCTAGTGACCAGTAGTGGTCACAGTTAGCCAGACGGATGACTAGGTACCTGCTAGGTCAGGCTGAAACTCTCAAGTAAACATCTACCAACTATGTGTGACTTGACTCTTGTGATCTGTCTGCGACTTTGCTCACTACACTACGCAATAAGTGGTTTGTTGACAATTGAATTGTCCTTGTCACATAAGGTTGTATGATGTCAGTCCTTTCACAGATGGTTTCACCTTTCCATGGATGAATGACTACATTCTGGCAGTCCCTTCTGCAGAAGAATTAATTATTCCTGTTCATTTTGCAGATGGTTACACCTTTCCATGGATGATTGCATCTTTCTGTGGATGAATACATTCTGCGAATTCATGTTTATAGACGACTTCATCTTGGCAGTCCCTTCCATAATTAATGAGTGAATACTGCCATCCTCTTTCCATGGATTATCAAATCATGTCAGTCTTTGATACGGATGACTGCATCTTGCTGGTTCCTTCCACGGATGACTGCATCCAGACAGTTCTTTTTACGGATGACTGCACCTTGTCAGTTCTTTTCACAGGTGACTGCATCCAACTAGTTCCTATCATGGATGACTGCATCTTGTCAGTTCCTTTCATGGGTGACTGATTCCATCAGTTATTTTCACAGATGACTGCATCCTGACTAATATGACAACCACTACTGTTGTTGTCTTAAATCCAGTGCCTACCTGGAATCCTATATACAATTTGTGTTCTTTCCAAGATTTCCTTATATGATATTGTTACAAATTATGATTGTACAGATAACATTAATTAGCTGTGGTACAAAAAAAAATTTGGGTGGTGTATATTATGTCAGAGACTAAAGCCGTTTTCCATGTTTGTGCACTTTTGTAGCTGTGGCATGTAATTATTTTGTTGAACGGAAAAATCACCTCCAGAAAAATAATGCTAAGTTTTGAAAAAGAAATAATTGGAAATTTAATTTTAGCAACATTTTAAAGTTTGGTTTTACCATGTTGGTTGCTGGTATAAGAGAACTTGTAAAGATTGGTACATTTGAGATGGTCCAAGCATTGTATCTGGCTACTTTACAAGGTGACCAGCTACAACACATCTTGAAGTAGTTCAAGAAAAACTGTTTTAATGTTGATGGATGGTGTTTACTTGTGTTTATCCTTTTTTGTTAAATGTACTCATTTATGGGCATCCATTTAGTGGTAACATTACATTAGAAATATGTTTTCAAACAATTCAGCTTTTAATACAATTTTAACATAGATACAACGAATGAATTAACAGCATAAAAGGAGTAATATTGAAGTAAAAAAGTTTCATTTCAAGAACAATTGAACCCATCTAGTATCCACTACGACTTGTTAGATCGTTTGGACAATTTTTTTATTTTCTATGAAATCGTCAGTCAAACTGTTACATTTCTTTTGATTGGATCCGGTCAACAATCTGCAAAAAAGGTCAAAAGTTGTCCAGCACTATAGAATAATATCATGGCATCAGGCTATTTACAGCTTCGCAGGTGATCCAGTCTAATGTTCAATGTTTTTTCAGCGCCTTTTTATCCGGATGCACAACGCATTATAAATGCCTAATTTATTGAAGTTAATTCTTTAGTGATTTTAACAAAAGTAAGCACTTGTTTATTAAACCAACAGTGCATCATCTAATACTTGAATTACCACACACTACAGATTTAAAGAGCAATTGGGCTAAATCAATGGATGGAGTTTTAAAGGAGCTAAGTGCATCTTCACCAGACTGATTTTATAAATGGTAGAAGTAAATATAACAACAATCATATAATTTATTATGTTACTGCAATAATCATTGTGTCATCAATAATCATAAATCTCCTTACTATTACTTTCCAGCAACTGCTTTAAAATAATTGTACAATCTAATAATAGTTAACTTATACTAACATTAATTAAAATCACAGTTTTGTTCCATACAGTATCAATGACAATCAGTTCATTGTGCTTCACTAATAGTGGTAATGGACAACCGCACACACACACACACACACACACACACACACACACACACACACACACACACACACACACACACACACACACACACACACACACACACACACACACACACACACACACACACACACACACACACACACACACACACACACACACACACACACACACATTCCACAAAAGAAACTGCCACACACAGCTTAATCTTATGAATACTAGAATGGTTATAAAGCAGGAACTGTGATAAAAGAAATTAACTTTTTGTTGCCAGCGTTAAGACAAATGTCGGAACTAGAGCGTGTTCAGTTGCTGCACCGACTCTGCAACTCGCTCCTGTTAGTGTTAAGTCTGTGGGAAATATAACAACATTTCGCCTTATACTAAAAGCCCACCAGTTTAAACTTCCTCATGCTCCCCAGCGTTCCAATCCAACTGTTTACAACTGAAACTACGTATTGATTATGAACTGCTTAACCTCTTGTTTTGGTGCACTGCCGAACTTGGGTCTCCTGAAGATTTTGATGCGATAGAAGTGTTTTGTATTGTATTTTCGTCCACACCTCGATAAAAAGGTTACAGATGCAAAAGTAGCAGTCGATGGCAGTAAGTTAATTTGTGCAACGACGTCAACAAAAATAACACATGGGTGGACTTCGTCAAGTCCATGTGTGAGAAGTCCTGGGCTGAGGTTCAGGTGGATAGTTTTAGTTCTGAGTGTAAGGGATGTGTGAAGATGAAGGGACTGGAGGTGGAGGTGGATCGGCTGAGGCAGCCTGTTTTGGCGTTGGTGGGAAGGGAAGAGGTGGGTTGTGCCATTGATTCAGGTGGGGGGGGGGCAGTGGATGATAAAGTGGGGGAGGGGATGAGAGAGTTGGTAGGGAGAGCTCACATCAGAAGCGGAAGGAGACAGGACGTAATGGATTGTAAGTGACGGGAGCGAAGGAGATGGGATGGAAGCCGACGGGAGCGAAGGCAAAGAGAGAGAAGGCGTCAGGAGCGCAAGATAACCAGGAGACAGGAGGGAAAGGTGACATGTTGATGGTCGAAAAGGAGATGGAAAAAAGATACTCTGAGGGGTGAGGAGGAAAGCGAGGGTGTTTGTGGGACTCGATAGTTAGGAACACTCAGGAAGGGGGATGGTGTGGTGGTTTGTTTTCCAGGGGCAAAAATAGAGGCTTTCACAGAAAGGGTGGAGAAAATCATGGGTCCTGGCAAGGGGTGATCTATTCTAGTATACGTAGGCAGTAATAACGCAGGGAGAGAGAGAGAGAGAGAGAGAGAGAGAGGGCACAATCGCCCTAGTTAAGAAATACAGTAAGTTAGTCAGAACACTTAAGCAGACACGGGTTGAACAAACAATTTTAATAACATCGACATCATGCTGTCACATTATGTAAATCAATTTACTACACTGAGGCATATCCGCACATGCCCTAAATGGCCAATGGGAGAAGATTAATTGCACAATAATTCTGTCAGGGGTTTTATCAGTAATGAAAAGCAAGGGTCAGAATGATCGAAATTGCCGGAGGATAGCAATTAACACGATAGTTCAGAAGCTATGTAGGGAAGAGGAAATTGGATCTGTGAGGATGTCTCCTTGTGAGGGCTGACATGTTCATGAGGGATGGGCTTCATTTAAGAGGAAAGCTAGATTGGAATAACATGCTGAGGAAGACAGCAAATGAATGTAGGAACATTGTCAAATATGGAATTGGGAGAATCATTGAACAATGTGTTCCCTTTAAAAAAACAAGACAAACGGTCTAGAAAGAAGCACTTGTCAAAAATCTATTAGAAAAAGAAAAAAAAGCGTAGAGTAGTTCGTATCTTGTGCATCGGAGATGGCCGCAGAAGTAAAAGGCGCGGTAAGTTGTTCACATTAAAAAAAATTGCTTTAGAATTATAACAGTCGTCCTTACCAAAATAGGATTTTGTACACCGGAAACTGTGAAGTAAAGGTACGTTCCTGTATAGCGCGGTATCCAGTCCTGAGAACTGTTCAAAGCGCTTTACACTTCGAACACCCCCCTGGCAGACCTCCTCATTCCAACGCCATCTCGACTTCTTTGGGAAGCATTCAGCAACGCTGCAATTACTGCACAAAGTCTATTCGTTCTGATATCCACCTCTGTCTGTAGCCAGATACTCATTTATACAGCGGAGTGAACTGTGGCAACGTGAGATGAACGAAACTGCCAAAGTTTCGAAACGGCGGCAAGGGGAGTAGAACCCGGGTTCTCTCGATTGAGTCCCGACGTTCTAACCGCTACGCTACCGCGCCCTACGTGAACGTGACATTCTAACCGCTACGCTACCGCGCCCTACGTGAACGTGACGTTCTAACCGCTACGCTACCGCGCCCTACGTGAACGTGACATTCTAACCGCTACGCTACCGCGCCCTACATGAACGTGACGTTCTAACCGCTACGCTACCGCGCCCTACGTGAACGTGACGTTCTAACCGCGCCCTACGTGAACGTGACGTTCTAACCGCTACACTACCACGCCCTACGTGAACGTGACCTTCTAACCGCTACGCTACCGCGCCCTACGTGAACGTGACGTTCTAACCGCTACGCTACCGCGCCCTACGTGAACGTGTCGTTCTAACCGCTACGCTACCGCGCCCTACGTGAACGTGACGTTCTAACCGCTACGCTACCGCGCCTACGTGAACGTGACGTTCTAACCGCTAAGCTACCGCGCCCTACGTGAACGTGACGTTCTAACCGCTACGCTACCGCGCCCTACGTGAACGTGACGTTCTAACCGCTACGCTACCGCGCCCTTCGTGAACGTGACGTTCTAACCGCTACGCTACCGCGCCCTACGTGAACGTGACGTTCTAACCGCTACGCTACCACGCCCTACGTGAACGTGACGTTCTAACCGCTACACTACCACGCCCTACGTGAACGTGACGTTCTAACCGCTACGCTACCACGCCCTACGTGAACGTGACGTTCTAACCGTTACACTACCACGCCCTACGTGAACGTGACGTTCTAACCGCTACGCTACCACGCCCTACGTGAACGTGACGTTCTAACCGCTACGCTACCACGCCCTACGTGAACGAAAAAACAAATATGCATATAATAATTTTATAAATGTATAGGTTACTGGCGATATATGAGAATAATATTCAAATTAAGAAATTATAATATGCAAATGTGGGGTAAAAAGGCCAAACTTAGTAGGGGCAAAACGCACATGTGTGTGCGTTATGCCCCATGACCTTGCAAAGATATACATATACATATATATATATATATATATATATATATATATATATATATATATATATATATATATATATATATATATATATATATATATAAAGCACGTCTGCTGTGTTAAATTATATGTAGACCCTATAATAATACATTATAGTATGCCTATGCCAGTCTAGACATATTACTTATCTAGAAGAATGAGGACCCCGTGAACAAAGCGTCAGGTATGTGTGTCATATTGTCTTATGTGTAGATCGACTGTAAACGATTATGAAATCTGGATAGTTGTAATAATAGCGAGAAAAATAGTTATAACATATAACGGCAGAGTTACTCTAGACTCGGTTGTCAATCGGATTACTGCCTTATTATTGTAGTGCATGAATATAGCATACATAGTTGTTTCTATTAAAGGTGACTACGGGGTTGGCTTGGTCAGACAATCGGGCAGAATTACAATGGTCAGAAAAACAGCAACAACGTTCTCACTGCTATTCGAGGGTGAACTGGTCAAGCACGT